>JAQIXW010004733.1:0-11208 GCA_034700685.1 Willowsia buskii | reverse complement strand
ATAAACTGTGCATCATCTTCGACGAGTTTATTTCAAAAATTCATCAGTTATTTGCGCCGTTGTGCACCGTTGTGCGCCCTTGTGCGCTGTTCTAAGTGACTGGTGTAAAATAAATTGTGTAACATTTTTTTGGACAGTTTATTTATTCAAAAATACCCGTTATTTGACACAAGGCATTTGCTTCTTTTTGTCAGTTGGCATGAATTACCTGATCATCCACAATGGTAAACAATTGTTCGAAAAAAGTTTCAATTCCCTAATTGTTTTTGACCGGAAGTTACGTCGGGACTATAGACGATGCGGATATGTGAAAAGACTATCATTGCTAAGTCTTCTAAATATAGATGAGTTCACACTAAAGCTTCCTTTGAATTGCTTATTGTTTTTCTCAAATTGCAAAATTCAAATGAAAATAATTTTCGTAATTTTTAGAACTACAGAAGATTCGCAAAAAAGACCCCTCAACCGATACGCTTGGCTTAAATTTGGTGGCATTAATAACGGCCCAGTTCATTTCTGGAGCAACGTATACATTTTTTGCTGTCTTTATGCAGATGGACCCAGGTTACTTAGCGTTTCAAAATATTGCACCATCTTTAATAAGAAGTTGGTGGGCTTTATTGGTAAGATATATAGTGTGTCAAATTAGTTGCATGGAAGCCTTTCGAACTGTGAATTTTTGTACCATTGGAATGATAGCTTATGTAAATATACAGCACAGGTGTATACTGAAAGTCAATGAAATGTATAATAGCAATATAATTATGAAGTTATATGAAAAGCTTCAGTGCATATATCGTATTGGAGTAAAAAGAGTTAGTGAGATAACTGGGCTTTTGATGTGGGTTTGGTTTGCAATGGCAATCTGTGATAGTTGGCTTTGTTTCAGAGGGTGGAATTACTTTCCTTTGAAAATATATGCTACATTTGTAGTTATTACAATTTCTACATTTGCTGTGATGGGAGAAGTTTTGCCAGCACTGGCGGAGTGTCATGAGCTTAGTAAAAGGTTGATAAGAAATGATTGGATAAGAAAAACGGTAAAAGATGGAAAGTGGAATTCTAAAATTAAAGAATTTTCGCTTCATTTTGAAGCACGAATGCAGAGGAAAATATTAAGATCATATATGCCAATTAGCTTTTACTATGGGTTTTCGAAGTATGACAAAGAAACTAAACCAAACTTCTTCTATAATGCATCACAAAGAACCATTGACTTGATATTAGTGGCGTAAGTCAATGTTGACTTTATTATGATATGACAATAAAATATTTTATTAACAACGTGCGATAATGTGGTTAGCAATGTTTTGTCTTATCTACTTTTGTTATATGAGTTTTGACATAAATCTATTTTAATTACATTGAGAAGTACACTTAAGCACATTTTTATATTTAGCATGTTAGATGTCACGATAAACACCATCAGAAAAATTATGTCTTGAATAGTGGAAACATGTTCTTTCTATACTCAATTGTGTTTCGTTTTATTTTACCAATTTGTTTATTTATGTATGTAAGTCGACATTTTATCTTATGGAGAATAGGCATAAATATCAGTGTCGCATATTTAAAGCATTGCATTGCATTCGATACTCTGTTCACAAGAACATTAGTAATTTTTGTTGGCATAACACTGTCCTGACGATATATGTGCCTCGATACGGTGACATGCAACCCTGTACATATTATTAATTATTATTATGGATGAGATTTCTCTTACACATTTTCAGCAGCAGAGGCCCCGCTTTTAGCAGTAGGCATACCCAAACTTTACATAATAAAGTAATATTGTAATATATCACACTTCCCAGTTGGAATAGTTTGGAAAGAACAGAAACTTCATGTCTTAAGTTTTAAGAAAACCAATTCTTGCTCAGATATTCAAAAATGTTTTCCCATAGATAAAAACACATAATTAAAGTCATAGACAGTATTAAAATTCGTAAAATATAAAAGTAGGAATTTTGATGATGAAAAAACCTAAGATGGAACTTTGACTATAGCATTTGTATTTTATCTCAGCCTCATTTAATTTTTTTTTCATTTGCAATTACTTAAACCCTTGCTCCAATCATCTACAAGTTTCTCTACTTTCAGTTTTCTTGTGTGCATTTCCTGACCTGTTCGTTTTTCGTCAATTATTTCTGGTGGCCTTAGACATGTTTCGCTCTAATGTGACGATTTTGTGAGTTAGTTCATTTCCAGAAATTTGAGTACAAATTATGGAAAGGGCTGTCTCTGCTCAAATATGCAAGATGTGAAGTTAAAAGTAACACATGTCTAAAGCAACACAACAGATAATTATTACTTATATTTACTGGTATAACTAATAAAACGCTATTTGTCATGTATAACATATGCTACATGTTCAGATAAATTGCCAAGGGTATGAACTATAGCCAAACGAAATTACTTAAGAAAACCCAACCCCCGTATGTGATCTACGGACAAAAGACATACAATTTCACAAACTCAATTATTCGACAATTATAAAACGTTTCGAAATTTCCAAAACTCATTTGCGTATTTTCTTAGTCATATCATATCATATTATTGTTTCTATAGGATTATATGTTCTGTGCAGTAATTGTTCATGTAAAAATAGTAATTACAAATAATAATACTTACAAATTTGTACCTTATTTTGGGAATTCTGTTAGTTTGTTTCTGTTTTAGTTAATAAATATTGTGGATAGGCAGAACATTATCGATTTAAAATCTTTGCAGATTACTGTTCATCGTAAAGACCTTGTGAGATTTTAGATACTAATCATGTGATTTTGTCAAAATATGAAACAATCAATATTGCAAATCCCCATAGCCATCACATTGCTAGATTAATTGCAAGATAACCTATACAATCAGGTGCCATTTAAATAACAGTATTTATACTTTTGCTTCCCTAGGCAACGAAATTTTGGAGCATTTTTGGAGTGCCACCTACAAAAGCTCAAGGCTTCTTAAACGCCCACCAGCAAACTTATCTCTCTTCTGTCCTTAAATAAACAAATTAATTTCAGTTTTATATATTTCAAGAACAAATTTTCCCAGCTTTTAACGCTTGACCTTCATGAATCATCTAACTTTTTATGTTATTAATTCTTTTACGTCTTTTGATCGGTAGTAATCAAATATGAAGGAGCATAAAATGCAAACAAACAACTATTTATATCCATTTGTCCTTACATATTTAAGGTGTCGTCATCCATGGCCTTAAGATTTTCTATAAATGTTTCTACAAATTTGGATTTTGGATCCGATTATTTGATTGAAAGTCAAAGTGTGTAAACTTAAGTTTCTGATTTAGAAAACTAGAGCACTTATTGCGATGGCAACACCCCTGCTTTGGAAAACATTCGAAGTCTTTGAAAAGATGTATAGCAAGACATGGTGCAGACACAAAATAAAAATGGAAGTGTCCCTTGAGCAATTTGAAATCGAAGCAAATGCACTTCGTCTCCTGCCATTTTATATTGGTTGTTTAAGCATACTTGCCATGATGACTTGCAATCTATTCGTCGTCGCTCAGTTTCTTTATGACAAAAACGCAATACCCTTCTTCATCGTAATCTATAGCTTCGCACAAGGAATTTGCTATTTTCTCTCTATAGGCATGAATTTCCTAGTAACCAAAGCCGGTAAACAATTATTCGAAGAAAGTTTTAATTCCCTAATTGTCTTTGACCGGATGTTACGTCAGGATTATCGACGATGCGGATATGTAAAAAGAATGTCTTTGATAAATCTTCTAATTACAGGTGAGTTCACACTTAATTTTCTTCAAAATTGCGTAAGTTTTTTATCAACAAATATCATTAATTTTTCAAATGACAAATTTAAATAGTTATTTTGTCGTAATTTTTAGAACTACAGAAGATTCGTAGGAAAGACCCTTCAGTCGATATTCTAGGCTTAAATCTGGTGGCATTAATAACGACACAATTCATTTCTGGAGCGATATATACAATCTTTGCAATATTTACACGGATGGACCCAGGCTACTTAGCGTTTCAAAATATTGCACCATCTTTAATAAGAAGTTGGTGGGCTTTATTGGTAAGATATATAGTGTGTCAAATTAGTTGCATGGAAGGCTTTAGAACAGTAAATTTGTTTGCAATCGGAATGATAGCTTATATAAATATACAGCATAGGTGTATACTAAAAATTAATCAAGTGGCTAGTGGCAATACAGCCATGAGGTTATATGAAAAGCTTCAGTACATATTTCGTATTGGGGTAAGTCGAGTTAGTGGGATAGCCGGACTTTTAATGTGGGTTTGGTTTGCAATGGCAGTTTGTGGATGTTGGATTTGCTTTCGAGGATGGATTTACTTTCCTTTGAAAATATATGCTACTATTGTAGTTGTTACAATTTCTACATTTGCTGTGATGGGAGAAGTCTTGCCAGCACTGGCGGAGTGTCATGAACTTAGTAAAAGGTTGATAAGAAATGATTGGGTAAGAAAAACGTTAAAGGATGGAAAGTGGAATTCTAAAAAGAAAGACTTTTCGCTTCATTTTGAAGCACGAATGCAGAGGAAAATACTAAGGTCATATATGCCAATTACCTTTTACTACGGGTTTTCAAAGTATGATAAGGAAACAAAACCAAATTTCTTTTATAATATATCACAAAGAACTATTGACTTAATATTAGTGGCGTAAATTAATGATACATTAAACTGATTGATTAAAACAAATATTAATACAAATAAAAACTGTAATTCACATTGTGAAATTGTAAAATTAACTTTCATTAGGTCGAATATTAAATGACTAATTGGGTGTGCAAAATTCTTCGTATGTTTATGTTGAAAGGGTTGAGGATATCAGTAACAAACTCATGCTTACGATTTTAAACATCGTTCAGCTATTGCTATATTGAAGATCAGCATCGCATCAAAGATTCCAACTCTCAAAATTATATTAGATGTGGCATACTTGGTCGGTTTTTAACCTTGCTTTATGTGCTATTTGTTAAAAATGATTATAACAGATCTGATTCAAAAAAGCTGGATTTAACCTAAATAATGAGTGTAAAAAATCTAACTTGCATTATTTGTTGCGTATAATGACTTCTATGTGGTTAGAACTTATGTGGTGCAACCATCTAGTGGTAATATTTACCTAACATGAAAATGCTATTGATTGCAATATTAGAATCTTCCATAGTATCTTGTTTTTCCATGCGTTTATTTATTAGTTTCATGTAGCTATAAAATTGAATAAAATACAATGACAAGTAAAATGACAATTGCAAACCAATGCAATGAATTTATTAGTTGTTTATTTAATAGAAATCTAAATCACGGCTTACTAAAACTTAATTATGTTATCACTCAAAATTATACGGTGTACTAGTATTGACATGGCAAATGGTTCAAAACTATGTATGATACGCTTGGTTTTACGTGATGTAGAGTATGTATAAATTATATAGTATAAGTCTGACATTTATTTTGTTAATATTTTTACATTTACTGATCGCATCATTCCAAGCTAGAGCCAAGTTAGTGCAAGAGCCTAGAGTAAGTTTAAGTTGCCAGCTTACTCCTGGTTTTATTGGCAAAGTTGGATTTCATTAGGAGGTTGGATACTAGAGTTGTTTTATTATGTACAATATTGCTTCATAACATTCAAATTATTTTAACAAATTATCATGTAATTCGCATTAAAAGCGTGTTAGATTTAAATTTTCCGAAATTTGTAATGCCATTTAAATAATTTTTAAGTTAAGTATTGGTATCCATAAAGTAAGGATTTCCTGCATTTTAAAATATGGAATCCTAGTAAATTTGTAACAATATCAATTTTTTGTGACTTCATTAAACCCTTGATTTTTAACAAGAAATATTTATTTATTTATAATATTTTACTTTCGTATATACGGAACCCCTATTGTACTTCGTTAATTCATACCTATAGTTTCACTTATGATACTAATTTATTAATAAGGTTAAAAATATTCGTACATTCTGTCATCACATAAATGCCTAGCACACTGCGTAAATATAAGAAATTTTCTTTCAGAATATACAAAAAAGAGAGCAATCTTCTTACATAATATACAATAACGTTTATAGTAATTTTTCCTCCACAATCATTTCCACAATACAGATTAGTGTTGCCACAATAAAAATTAAGGTCCAACCTATCGTCAAAGCTAAAATCTTTCGTAAGTTGATCAAATCAGGATATCTGATATTTTTCTCATTATCGATAAATGTCCCACGCTCCTCATTTTCCGAGGAATATTGGGCAATATTATTCCACCAATCAATCAATCCTGACTCCCTTAGACGTTCACTTGTTTGAATCATCCAGTGTCGATTTACCGTATGTATTAAGAAGTAATACTGCTACATGTCCACTTCTTCGAGCACATGAAAACACTCAATATTATGTTTTCTAGCTCTTTGTCTGTATACTGGTAAATACCAATTTCTCCATTTGGCCAGGTCTTTCCAAGATGACTTTAGAGTGACCCAATCCGTTAGTTTATGTTTTGCTTCCATTCCATTTCCTTTTCTATAGAAATCTAACCCAGTTACACCAAACCATATTTGCCACTCCCCCTGAGTAAACCCATTCGCCAAAAGTTCATTTATTGTATCGAATGGTCTCATTTTCTCCTTTACCGTAATCATGCCAGTTATATTTGATCCGTAAAAGGTGAAGAAATTGGCTGCCCCAATAGCCAATACAAAATAAGCTTTCAATTTTCCTTTTGTTTTTGATTTCACAAGAAAATATGAATGCAAAAAAGACTTCACATTTACTTTGCCGCTCATCATGGTTACAAAAGCCACACAGGTGGACCAACATATTGCCAGTAACATCCAACTTGACAATGTAAAAGGTGCTAACCAAACATTATAGTCAACTGTACTATATGGATTGTAACCTTTGGAGTAAACGCAGTAGTACCAGAGGTCTCCTGAGACAAACATTAAATCTAGAGTTGAAATATTGTTTCTGGTAGTAGCTAAGGTTGTAAACTTCTGTCGAAGGTAATTGGATTGGCTCTGATAATTCTGTAGGTAAGTTACATCAGAATAGGAAATATTGTGTACTTTGCTTAGCTCAATTGCCCACATTTGACTGGCCCAGCAGTTAGTAGACCTAGAGTGGAAAAGGTCATAGCGTCTTGCTTTGTAGATAAAATCGCACAGGAAGGTTTTAGACTTGCTGCTTTCCATCAATTCCGTAGTGGGGATCACCAGGTTAACAGGTAATTCTACGTTCTCTCCAGACCAAAACAATTGTTTATGTGAGCTTCTAACTCTCCCAGTTACTGTGAAGATTGCTTTAAAGTCAGTGTAAGTCTTGGGTACTCCGTTTTTGCAGAAATGGTTGCAGTAAATGTGAAATTGTGGTTGTAGCTGAAATTCAACAAAAAGTTTTAAAGCAGGACTGTTTCTAAAGACGTCTTTCTTCATGTCGTTCAGCGACTGTATCTTTTTGTACAGACACTGTTGAGTTTTCAAATCCATACGCGAATTTTCCATCGCATTTACATTGACGTCACTAACAACCATTAACACTAATGTGTCCGGACTATTTACTAGAGTTTTTGTAGCGCTGACAGCATTTTTTGAAACTAGAGATTCATAAGAGCAAATGTCGACAGGTAAAATTATAACTGGCGTCATTCGGATTGCGTATTTAAAAACTATCAGAGAGATTTCGGTTTCGTATGATTCATTGAAAGCTAGCTGTGTAAGTTCTAATTGGACAGGGTCACTTCTCTTGAATTTTTTCAAATCCATGAAATATGAAAGTAGCCGAAAATGTAGAGTCGACTTGTTTCAGCATTGGTTCTAAGTCTATGAGGCAGATTGAACTAACAATACTGCTGAAAATTATACTTAAACGAATCATTGTGCCGTTTACAAATTTTTGGTTTTCAGAATAAAATACTTTGGAAACGTACACATAGCATTACAAAATGTCGCCCATGATGGAGAAATACATAACGTATGTAGTTTGATATACATACTATTCAGGATGACGCTCTCTATCCGGGTTCAGTATATGTGTTTTCAGCAAAATATTTACTGGCTACAAAAAACAAGTGAAAATATCCTCCAATGGTTACGCGATGGATATTCTATTTTAAATTTCAATCAGTTTGTGTAATATGTTTACAAAGTTTTATTTAGTACGAAGAAATTAAATTGTCCTATTTTACAAGTACAATATTAGATGCATTAAACAAATATAAGTGTCACATGTTTCCAAATGATGGTTGTGCTGTTTACTAGAGCATAAGTATTTTTTGGTTGTATAACACTGTTTTGATGATATATATACTTCTTTGTAGGGTGGCGTGCAACTCTTTACGTATTATAAATATTAACTTTGTTTTCCCGGAAATCGACGGTGACACTATTATAAAAAAGCTATTTTAAATATCAACTCTGTATGTCTGGAATACATAGCAAAAACACGGAAGCTTATTTTCCTATTATAGATACACGGAATTATAAAAATGTCAATTAAAATATTTCCACAGTAGTAGACTTCCAAGAAATTCAATTTTTTCACAAAAATTGAATTCTTGTTTTGCTTATTAAGATAAGATACATGAAACTATTTCAATACATACGTCATGTAATGACATACGACAATGGGTAAGCTTCATAAATATATTTATTCGTATTTGTGTTGCTGTCTGCGGAAAATATTAATTTAAGAATCTATAAATATAGACAGGATTTCTCCCACAAATTTTCAACAGCAGAGACCCCACTTATAACAGTAGGCATACCAAAATCTACATAATCAAGTAGTATTACAGTTACACGCTGGCATGAATTGAAACAACCGAAACGTCTTGTTTTTTTTTCAAGCAAACCAATTCATGCTCAGATATCAAAAAATGCTTTCCCATAGATAAAAAAATAAAATAAAGTCATAAGTAGTATTAATCTCGTAAAATATAAATGTAGCTTTGTTGATGATGAAAAAACCTCAGATGGAACTTTCACTATAGCATTTGTGTTTCTGCTCAGTCTCTCTCATTTTGGTTTATTCACAATTAATTAAACCTCAAGTTCCTCCACGCTCAATTTTGGTTTTGGTTACACTTCTCTTTTTCTTAAAATATTATTGATGGTCTTAGACGTAATTCGCTCTAATATGTTGATTTTGTGAGTCAGCTCATTTCTAGAAAATTGAATGCAAGTTAAAGAGAGAATGTCTCCATCAAATATTTAAAATGCAAAGTTAAAAGTAATACATTTCTAAAGGAACAAAATAAATAATTTTTACGCATATTTACCGTTATAACTAATAAATACTATTTGACATTTAAAACATATATTCTGCTGTATGTTCAAATAAAGTGTCAAGGGTATGAACTATAGCCAAACGAAATTGCACAAGAAAACTCAACCCTCATGTGTGATTAACGGACAAACGACATTCAATGTCACAAACTTAGCAATATGTAATTTGTAATAAAAGCGTTTCGAAATTTCCTTTATGGATTTACTTTCCTTTGAAAATATATGCTACCATTGTAGTTGTTACAATTTGTACATTTGGTGTGATGGGAGAAGTTTTGCCAGCACTTGTGGAATGTTATGAACTTAGTAAAAGGTTTATCAAAAATGATTGGGTAAGAAAAATGCTTAAAGATGTAAAGCGGAATTCAAAATGGAAAGAGTTTTCACTTCATTTTGAAGCACGAATGCAGCGGAAAATACTAAGGTCACATATGCCAATTACCTTTTACGATGGATTTTCAAAGTATGACAAAGCCACAAAACCAAACTTCTTTTATAATATATCACAAGGAACCATTGACTTGATATTAGTGGCATAAGTTAATGAGAACTTTATTAGCAATAGGACAATAAAATAATTTAAGTGCTGCATCTTAAGAATATTGAATTATTGAAATATTTTTCTATTTCTTTTTTAGATTTACATTCATTAATAAATAAATCAAAAGTTTATCAAGCATATCGTAAATATCAGTAAGTTTTATGTTTTCATAATTAAGCACAGTTTTTATAGCTATTTTAAAGTCGCGTAATGATTCTTATCAAACGAAGATTTGTAACATTTTATTAATGTCATCGTAATTATTAGTAAAGTTGTTTATAAATGCACAAAATAGCACACTTTGATTTTATTTATGATACTAATTTATTTGTAAACCTTAAATTCTGTCATCGTATTAATACCTGGCACACCGCATAGCTGCAAAATTCTTTCCTTTTGGAAACACAAAGCAGAATACGTTTTTCGTAAATAATATAGAATAGCACCTATGGTAATCTTTTCCCCCATAATCATTTCTGCAATGCAAACTACCATTGCCGCTATCAGAACTGAAGTCCAACCTATCATCAAGGATGAAATCCTTTTCATTTTGATTAAATCCGGATGCCTAATATTTTTCTCGGTATCGATAAACGTCTCACGATCCTGATTTTCTGTCGCATATTGAGCAAGATTGTCCCACCAATCAATCAATCCTGATTCTCTTAGACGTTCACTTGTCTTAATAATCCAGTGTCGATTCACCGTATGTATTACAAAGTAAAATGGCTTTATGTCTATTTCTTCGAGCACATGAAAGCACTCAATATTATATTTTTTAGCTTCTTTCCTGTATTGTGGCAAATACCAATTCCTCCATATTGCCTTACCTATCCAAGATGACTTTAAGTTGACCCAATCCGTTAGTTCAAGCTTTGTTTTCGGTGTATTTTTTATTCCACACAAACTTGATACGTTGGTATAAAAACAAGGTTCCCAATCCCCGAGGGAAAATCCTTTCTCTAAAAATGCATTTATTGTACTAATCGGACTCAATTTTTGTTTTACAGTAACTATGCCAGTCATTCCTGATTCATAAAAGCTCCAAAAACTGGTTGCCCTAACAGCAAACACTAAGTGAAGTTTCAAGTTTCCGTTTGTTTTTACAAGAAATATTGAGTATACCAACTTTTTCAAATTTACTTTCCCGCTCATCATAGTTGTAAATGCTGCACATGTAATCCAACCTAATGCTAGCAACATCCAATTTGACCATGTAAACGGTTCTAACCAAACATTATAGTCGACTGAACTGTCTGGATTGAAACCTTTGCTGTAAACACAATAGTACCAAAAAGATCCCGAAAAGAATTGCAAAAACAATGCAGAAGTAAATCTTCTTGCCTTGTCTAAATTGGTATATTCCTGTAA
>JAQIXW010004732.1:0-11211 GCA_034700685.1 Willowsia buskii | reverse complement strand
GTCTTTTAGTTTCTGTGAGTTAAAAATTAGCTGTGTTTGCCTTGACAATCAGCAGCTATACGGCTAACATGTCGGAATCATGTCTACTTTGTTGGCTTCTTTCGAAAAGTTGTAAAAAATTTAGTGATGGTAAATGATCCATTCTTTCTTTTGTTCCAGTGATCACGAAATCTTGAGCATTATTCATTCTTTTAGTTTGGAAGAGATATCTATTATGCCTACCTATATATTATACATTCCAAACTCGACCAAACGAACATATTATGAGGAAGAATCGCTATCGTCCTTTATTCAGCCGACCTTATAAACTAATGTAAATACTTTTTAATGCTCACACTCAGAAATGTACTATTATTAGTGGAATAAAAACCAGATGTAGGCCGCCACTCATGAGTGTACCTCTTTTTAACAGAATAAAGAAAAGGGCACTTGGCTAACATTTTCGTGCTCACCACTACATGCTTTTGAAGCACGGAACCTGGTGACTGTTATAAGGGGATGAAGCAATGGTCAAGCATTATTTTACGACTACTCGTCTTTAAAAAGAAAATTCAAATTCTTTGGGGATAAAGGAGAGAATAGAAGGAAGTTGAATGGGTTTGTTAATGCGCTTACGATGCAAATGCTCATGCCTCAGCTCATCATCATCGTCCTTATCACTGAGGTAGACTCTCAGTTACATTTGTTATACAAATGTGTGTATTTATATTACATCCTTTCCTTCAGTAAAAAACTAAAATGCTCCCTGGCATCATGGCGCATTAAACTGTGATGTAAGTCTCGTAATACCAACCGTTTGTGAGTTTTGTATTCAAAAAGTTTCAGACGTCGAGTAGAGAGCGATGAAATGAAAGCGTGGATGGTTCATAAACTTGAGCCTTAGTTTGCTTTAAATAATGGCTGAGTTGTACATGAGTGTAGTGTTAAGATTTTCAAAAAATGAAATCCTACAAGTCCGACCTCACGGCTTATCATTAAGATTCTCTCTGCGCTTTGGAGAAAGCCCATAATGAAATATGCTGCAGTCATTTTCATGTAAAACACATAATGCTACAGCTTGCCATACTTGGAAAGAAATTAGTGAAATGAATGTGAATGCACAAAACTTGACAAGTACACACGAAGAGGGAGAGTGAAGGAAGACTTAAACTACTACGTGCTACCACGTCAATGAAACTGGAGTGAGGAGGAATATATGCGGTGAAGTGGTTACGGTGGTATTCAGTATTCGCATTAGAGCACACACGCATAATGTGTGTGTGCATTAGAAATATGTTTGTCCGAGGAAACTAGACGGGACCAAACCCAGCACGTACTAAATAGAAAAGTAAAGGATGAGCAGCGGTTACTATTTAGTAGAGTATTGAGTTGCAGAGGACACACATACATATTCAGGAGGAGAACCTTTTAAAGTTACAACTGAAGAGCATGTCCAAGTATGTATCTCTCCAGTGAAACGCAAAGAAACTGATGATGAGAGTGAACTGGACGAAATCTCGGTCACCATCATTATTGTAAGGAATTCCAGAATGAACCATTATTTTGTCATTTATCAGGAATACCATTGTTTCTTGTTTCAAATATGGCTTAAAAATTCTACCTAAATGGCTCTTCTTATTTCTTATTACTTCTTGGGAGCTGCAGAGCAGAAAAAAGATGGAGAGAGGGGCTGAGGCTGAAGATGCACAAACATTTTTGTACCTACAAACAACATGACAAG
This sequence comes from Willowsia buskii, assembly GCA_034700685.1. Taxonomy (NCBI): domain Eukaryota; kingdom Metazoa; phylum Arthropoda; class Collembola; order Entomobryomorpha; family Entomobryidae; genus Willowsia; species Willowsia buskii. Next base: position 9,491 of record JAQIXW010004732.1, on the reverse strand, counting down.
AGACGGGTGTGTGTAAATATGAGTCTCTTGCTAATGGTAAGTTGACCAAACACACAGAGCAAAAGGAATTATTTATGGCTGCGTGTTGTCATACGGTTGTACGTGAAAGGGAAGATTTATCTTAAAGAATTAGGGATGCCTATCTGTCATCTCTAAGGAATTACGTTACATTCACACACACACACATACATACAGATTTTTCCCCTCTTCTCGCTACACTTTTGAACCTGCCTTGTTATTTACACTTTTACATGGAACCAATTACCAGATTGTGTACAACCCGCTGTAACACAACTGGAATAGCAATCACAGTCAGGATTTTCCAGCGTTCTACCGTTTGTTTATGCACGATAAAAGCAGCAGTCGAGCACCTACTCAATTAAACGAATGCTCCAGCCCCGTTCTTTCTTTTTTTGCACAAAGAGAAATTGAATTACTCACTTGAGCCATTGAGAAGTGATCCCAATTTATGGTCTACCTTTTCTACCAAATTATTAGCATACCGAAGTAAGTTCTGTCATATAATGTGCTCAACTGCACAAACATGGATGACTCAAATAAATATCAGGTGGGCATTTCGAAAACTGCTCTGATATATTATGACGATATGGTACATAAGATGTAGGTAATTTTATTATGATTATATAATATTCATAATACGCGAATAGCTCATTTCTAATTCCTGTAACACTGGAGCAAGTAATAAACCCAAGCGTGTTGGACTGTAGCCACGCCTTTGGCGAGGTAACGAAGAAAGTCATAAAAATCGTCTACCAGAGAGAAGTCATGAATAAATAAATGAAGCATCACCTGAGTTATATGACTTACTGTAGAAAAAAAACTGGTGTGTGTAACATAATCGCAGAGGAAAAAAGAGTTACACGGAGAAAAAAGAGATTTGTATCGATTCCGCCCATATATTTTATGCAAACAACTTAAGTCGTTTTACTTACTGTAGTGTTGTTTTTCTCATGCTAAATTACTTCCCAGAGAGTCCTTAATGATCTCAAATCTGATACCTATGAAACCATAAATGTATCCTGTGCTTGCCTCCATATGCGCTACCATCAAGGAAAGCACACTGCACTAAGCTTTATGTGATTGTTTAGATGTGCCTAGCACATGTAAAATTCACCCAGCTACATTTCCAGACACCTAAAAGTTGTTACTACAAACCTAGTGACGATGAACAAATTTTTACTCAAGCAAGCACAAATTTTGTGATGGCATTAACGTTAAAACACGACTATTTCCTTTTCACATTATTCCGCCTACTGCCTTTGTTTTTTGGGCAGAGTCTACTCTTTTTTCTTATTTGTTTACACTGGTGTCATTTGAAACATGTGTAAAAAGGAGAAAATAAGTAGCGTAACCTTACACTAGTCTAGATTTCATTTGGAGAAAACATAAAAATATGACCTTCCAAGATGCGACAGTTCAAGTTATTTTTTCTGACAAACATATCGGAAATTCCTTGTGATTTTTTTCCATTGAAATCTTAAATGTGTGTGTTGATTTCCTTCAATGACCGTGGTAAATTACGTATTTGCATCCCGCCATCCCGCCCTCATTCCAAAGTCTTTCAGGAAGGTAAGCAACTTTATGCATATTTTCAATGCTTGATTGCAAAGAATTTTATTTTCTGCGCTGTACGAGAAACTGGAAATATATGTCGACTGGGGTTTCGAGACTATACGCACATACAATGGCAGTGCTCATGTCATCTTGTGTCGTCCCTTCATTTCCCTGTCGTCTATTAAATATGAATATTATTATTATTATTATTACTAAATGTATCCCGTCCCGTTTCTGTCTTCACAAGTGTACGCATACTTTCGAAAAGGAATTCAGTCAGATAATGTTTGTCGCAGAGAGAACATTTCATTTCCTCACATACAAATCCATTGTTGTCAACGTAATAGTTTTTGACCCGCAAAAAGATTCTTTTCCTTGTGCCTTATCTTGTCTTGAAATCTTCAGTGGAGACTAGTTCACAGGCTTGTCCTGTCTTGTCCCTCATGATTCATGATGATCATAATGAGACTGAGAGCATGGTGCTTTCCACTCTTTTTTAAAGAAAAAAATATATACTACTTTTCAAATGAGAGCTTACTAGGACAACGTAACGTAACACTATCAACAAGCAACAACAGTAAACGGGCACAGCAAGAACCTTTTTATGTCCTTCATTTTTGTTTCAACAAAATTTTCAAAAGAAAACAACGGAACAATACATTAGTAGAGAAAAATCCATGGGCTGCGTCCACACAACCGTAACATTATTTTGTGAACGAATTCATTGTATAAGGTGGTAAAAACCACTTTGAAATTATAAATGACAAGGACTACCCATGAAGTTCGTTTCTCTATTATCATCTCTTTCAGTGGTCCATGTCATATCCCATGAACATCATCATATCAACTTTTTTTTCTTCCACTTCATCTATTTGGATGTGCTTCATGTTTTCTGTTTATTATTGCATGTATGTTTACTCTTTTAACCATTAAAAGCGAATTACACGATGGGATGATTTGTGGTAATAAATTATTTTACATGCCTGTTACAACCAACTTAAGTACTCTGCTTAATTTTTATTACATTTCAAGCGGTCGTCTGCCCATCGTGTGACATGCTGAATGCAAAAAGTCGTCACTTGGACGAAACAGAAACACTGAAATTGTAGAAATAAAAATAATACCCATGTAGAAAGTCATTTGGCAAAGGAGAACTACAGCATAGCATAATCATGAAGCACAGGGTGGTTTATGACTCTCATTCAGCAGTGGCATAATAACCCTCCTCCGCACACTCAAATAATGTCATATTCATTTTCTTCTGACTATTTTCTTATTATTGCACTCTTCACTGTCCCTGTATTCCAGCAAAAGAATTTATCTTAACACTGCTTTTATGAAGAGCCATTATGTAAGGGTGATTTACCATTCCAAGAAACACAAAAGGAAGATGATCATGACAACGGGGAGGTAAAACCAAGCTTGATTTAATTCACAAGGTGTGTATCGACTTTTTTTATTGACAAAGTAGTGCATTAGTGAGTAACCTTTCATGGGAACTAATATCTAGTACGTAGTTTCCACTGTAGCAACCTTAATTGTAATACGTTTTAATTTTCAGACAACTCTTCCAAGTACATGGACAAGCAAAGCCATTACGACTTCTTTAGTAGAATTTTATTTAACATCTTTGCAGTAAATGAGTGAATGCATTCCAAAGAATAACCAATGCAAACAGTGTGAACGTTACAGTAACACATTCCCATCTCTGCCCATGACATTCATTCAAAACGGCTAAATAAAAAATGAGAATTTAACAACTTTATCTGGATAAACCACCACACCACCACCACCCATGTGACGTTTCAACTGATCATCCATTGTTTGCCTCAGTATGCGGTTTCCTTATCACAAATCTTATGCACACACTAACGAAATAAAAATTATGGACCTTCTCTTTACCTTAATGCACTTTAGATTGTGGACATTTCCATTATTAAGAGATTATCACATTGTGTGCGTCAGAATCTACTAAAGAAACTGCATTCAAAATAAAACGATAGTGATCATTTTGAACCTGAACTAAACAGCAATTATTTATTGTGTACTATTTATAAAACGCTTACAATTCTGCTCAAAACGGATCGATAGAAAACATATATGGTCCTGTCATGCAAAAAAAATGAATAAAAAATATGCCTCTCTCATGTACAGTGCAGTAGTTCACTACATTGTAATTTCATTCGACCGACCTCATTTTTGCATGTTGTTTCCATCGCATCCGTCGATCACACACTTCTGCCTACCACGCCATATACCACCTTTACTACTGTTTGTTCATATTATGAATATCTCTAAAAGTGAGCGCGTACTCTCACCCGCATGCCAAAACGAGTGCCTCATGTAAACATTTCATATCGCTACTACCATCAAACATTGTACTGCAATAGCAGCACCTTCTTCGTCTTCTTGCTTGCGACTTGTTGTGTAATGAATTAAAGTTTGTATGTAGTTGCTTTGTCAACAAAGACGATAACGACAGTTTGCGTGAAGGGAGATGAGAAGGTGTGTTCGTGAAGGTATGTGCGAAGAAAGGCTTTTGTAGCACGTAAACAGACGCTTTTTTAGATTCTACTTCTCTGACTAGAACAAGTTTATATGCGATGAAAGTTTGGTGGTGAGTATGACAAAGGCAGACAGATGGAATACTACGATAACACACATTTTATACAAATAAAATTACTGGCACACGAAAAAAATGTATTTTTTTGCATCTTCGGCACAGCAGGGGCTATATAATACACTTGGGTTGGAGCTGGCTCTGGCACTTGATAACTTCTCCTGGCAAAATAGCAGCACCAGTAGCAAATGAAACAAACGAGTTTATTACTGAAAAAACGTTAAAAATGAGGGAGAGAAATGTTGTGATGAAAATTTAACATGGCAGTGTTACATATATTTCTACATGACATTTTTTGCAGCTTGTCATTCCCTCAAGTTCAACCATCATCAAGATGATCATCGCCACCAAACAGATAGTCTCCTCGTCGCAGTCATTATCAACAAATCATCATTCACTGAATGTGAGAGAGAAGTAGTAAAAAAGCGTATTATCATAAGCTAACACGTTGTTGGATAAATGTAGAGAGCTCAGTGATCGTCGTCGTGTGAGTATTGAGAAAATAGCTGCACAAGCGTCTTTTTCGATGAGTTTACACATGTACATAGCGTGTAGTATGCTTTCATAATATCTCTTGACGCATAAAAAAAAGATTACGCTGGTTATGTATGTTGTTAGTCGACAATGTCATGAAGTATTATTATTCGGCGATGTGATGAAAGCGCTGGAGTTGGAGTGTGTTTTTGTGCATTATGCATCTCTATAGTTAGTTACTTATCAACATCATCGCAGCTTATTTAAGTAAGCGTCAACTGTCACAGTAATAAAAGTAATAAAAAGCAATGCGAGCCTTCCGGTGGATGGATGTGCACAGATATGCAGGAGTATTATGTTATGTGTGCGCTGTAAAACGAAGGTAATAGAGTCTGATGGAGTGGATGGATGGAAGGGTGGTGGTGGATGAATGGAGAGAGTGCAAGGAAGACGTGTTGTTTATATACCACACGAGTCTTTTTTCCTACAAAGTTCGAAAATGCTATAATAATAATATGAAAGCATAAGGATACATTTTCACTAGAAATAACAGACAGGAGAGACGAGAGGAATTGTTGGTGGTTCCAGCTCCAAAGAGAGAACTGGTACTTTTCACTGAAAGTCCTGCATGGATGACACTAAAACGAAATGAAAAAGCCATATAAGTGCATGTCAAAATTCAATAAACGAAATTAGATCCCCAGTTGACGCTTCTCAACCTGTCATTTTATTCAACATGCTGGTATGTCAACCCGTTGCGTTCCCTTGTCCTGTACCGTTGTCGGCCCTTTATATATCCTTTCTAGGGAAACAGGCGGACGACGTGAAACTGAAAACTTATATGTTAAAATACAATGGGAGAACTGGTCTTCGTCAACATTTCATTTTACATATGCCTAATATGAGGATTTTGTGAATGCAAAGTTTCTCTGCTAATGCAAAAGCCAAAAGTTGAAGACATCGCGATAATGATGATGATTACTATACTCGCTTAACTCGATCATTTCCATGTAAAACAGAGAACATGCTATCAAAACTTCCTACTCTCATCCGCATATCAAATTTTCAATCGGAATACCCTCTTCTTATCTTTCTCCTCCAGCAGTTTATTTTACCGCATCCACCTACTACGCCAATAATAATCGAATCTCCCCATCTTAACTCGCATTGATACGCAACAACAATATAATATGTCTGTAGCCAAATGACTAGCAGTAGCATGTATAGTAGTAGATGAGCTTCTAGAGTGCATATTTTGCAGCTACCGTGCAATTACAGGTACAGAAGAAGATGTGTCAATGTTTCTCCTCTACCTACGTGTGTGCAGGTAGACATGAAACTTGTAAGTCACTTCCATTCATATTAGATGTAGTAGATAGGTATATTGAATTTATCATGCTCGCTAACTTTGTAACTTCTATGCTCGGCGGTGCAGTGAGCTACAGGCATACAGGATGAAGCAATTTTCGTAACAAACCCAAGTGGAAGTGATGGACGATTGCGGCAGTGACAGTTAGAGGAAAGTCAATTTCCTAAGCGGAGAGAGGTAAAATGAGGATAACAAATACCCCATTCTTTAGCCTATCATTAGTGGCGGTATGTGGTGTGCATCCTGATGTTCTTCGTGTTTGCATTTTTCATGTTTACAGCAGCAAATCAATTTACATATATATTAACAAAGAATGCGGCTTTCTTAGCTCCTGTGAAAGACACGAAGAGAAGAAGTACCTCTAATCTAGAAAATGTATGTATATGCTTCCAAAATCGACATGTGCGTTTTCTTTGATAATATCAGTATAATATCCACGTAGATTGGGTAGCTCTCTTCTCTGCCGGTATTCTTTACACTGAACTTCAAGTATTTCCAGTACGTCTCAATTGCTAAACGTTTTGTTTTCCTATTTCCAACTTCATGGTTTATTGAAATTTATTTCCTTTCTTCGTTTAAAGTTCCAATAAATGGGAAACTGAGAAGTGACACGAGTACACTTCCAACAGAAGACTATCCCAAATCCTCCACTCGGTTAACATTAATGTTTTAAAAAGTTGTCAACAGACACATGAGAAGCTTCCATCATGTCATTTCACTTATCAGGCATCTGTCTATATACATGTACAGTTCGAGTCTCCGCTTTCTTACTGGAGACTTTTTTTAAACTAGAAAATTGAAGATGGGACACGAAGAAAGGAAGAAAATGCTTGCATTATTACTACATACTCATGGAAGACACTTATAACATGATCCAGATCCGTGCATATTGTACACTAGCTTCAATGACGACAGTTAGTACAGAGGAATAAAAAACGTAAACTGGAATTGCTCAAGCAAACAACAAAAATGGATCTTCTCCTTCTACTGCTTCTTTCCTTCGTTTCCTCTCGATATGGAGGTGTGTGTGATTGTTCCAAATTACGAGTGTGAGACGGATGTTGTTGAAGCGATCAAGGAAATTGATTTGACTTTCTTGGAGCGTCTCATGTAGGCTTTAAGTATTATTATTGTTATTGTTGCAGCACACCAATACCACTTTTCCGTTGTACGATTATTGCTGGGCTCTCTGCGTTACTTGCTCTTTCTATCGGCGGTGGTGGTGGTGTTGCTGCTGCTGGAGCCAAGTCAAACAAGAATGAAACGAAATGATCGTATAAGGCAGTCATCACATCATACTCTCGCTTGCTTTATAAATGCAGGATACTACTGGAAAGGTGGTGCTATAGATAATCTCTATAATTCACTCTTATTAGACGTAGGTACATATTTAAATGCCTGTGCAGCTTTACAAGTCGCAAACAGTTTATATTATAGCTCAGTTAGCGCCTGTAAAAGACTTTGCGCTTCTATTCTTCTAGTTAGTTGAAATGCACGGGGATCACATTGAACGGAGAAGTGCTAGATAACTTTTTTCAATAGATTTCACCCTCTTACGACGATGAAGGTGGTGGGGCTATAAAGAATATTATGGGAACTCTAACTCAGCCAGTTTGAAAGGACTTATAATCAGCAACATGCTAAGTAAATAGGATTGTCTCATTCAAGTCGTTCCGTATTTTGTGCTCGAGAAACTGGAGAAAACATTTTATGTAGATAATTTCGACCACTTCCACTATATATATTGTATTATCGTGTGATATGATTATCCTGGAGTACTGTAATCCATAATCCATTCATACACATTTCAATGTACTTTTACATGTTATTGCACAAACATCATCCATTCTCACGCATTGAGAACTTTTAATGGAGTGGCAATTTAACAAATAATCTGATGAAATGTCTACTTTCTTAGGCACTGCGGAGCGTACATATTATCTACTTTGGATAAAATGTAGCGTTTTTCTAAGTGAATCCGTGTGGATGTGTGTCTGTGTGAGCTGCTGGCTAACAACACCCAACGGCGATTAAATAGGTATACCTATACAACATATTACCATCGTTACCCGTTTGCATCGCTTCTCATAAAATGGGCTAGTTGTTCTATATACGAGATAATAGCTCTGCTTCTTTCGCTCATTGACAATAAGTGCTCAGTCGGTGATGAATCCAATCCGACAGGGCAAATGAATGCATGAAAGCCTTTATCTCTTCTCCTGCTGGAATAACCATACAAAAATGTATGACGCAACGAAAAGGGGGAAAAGATATGACAATTTAGGTTTTAACTATTGAGGTTTCACAAGTGCTACTCCTACTACTACTACTACTACTACTAGGACGGATGTTGCTACGTTGTATCATCATCTCATGCAACACTTTAATAGTAACTTTAAATGGACTCAACTCCTCCATCCACCCTCGGTGAGCAGAGTGGGAGAAACTATTTTATGGCTTGAAGACAAGTAACAACAGTCAAGTTCACAGCTCTGGAATTTTATGAAAGCGATTTAACTTGCAATAAAATGCTTACTACACACCACCACACGACCTAATGCTAAAACTAATACTGCTCATGTAGGGAAACAACTGAGCTCTAAATAACCCTTTCAATTTATACTGCCCCGTGTGCTGTGCTCTTTCTCTCTCTCTCTCATTGACTGAGAAAGAGAATAATCCAATTTCCTACCACATCTGACTGCACCGACGAAGAGGAGATCATTTACTGGAAAATGCAGTGCAGCCCTTCGTCTCGATTTTGGCTTTCTCAAGTTAATCGTAATAGCTTGCGAGAAACAGACTGCATTACATCAGCGTACATATATTTAAAATGAAGCAAAAAGAAATAGGCTCCGTGAGCTGAGTGAATGGAGCATGGATGTTATCATGTTATTATGGACCGACACACAAGTAGTGTGCGAGTGAATCGGTGATATAGAGGGTGAGCTTTAAAGTGTCTTTTGTACTGACAGAATGTAAATTATAGGTGTATCTCTCACAAGGAGGATGCAATAAGTAAGGACGCTCTAAAGATAGGGAAAGAGGGCAGCTTTTAATCATTATATTGTTGTATTTTACTCTACAATGGCAAAATTGATGACTCACATTTTCTCCGCATTCCGAGGAATCCCTCTGGGGACAGAATTTAATCCTCTCTGGGAGCAATCAACTTGCAGATTGAAGCACTGGCATTCTTTTGGACACCGTCCTAAAACGTCATTGTTCACCCCAGACGAAGTCACAAAAACCAATACCGCTGTAACAAGCACCATAGAAATCCTTTGAATATTTTTGAACATTTTGTCCACCATGTGGAGACGTGACAATGTGCTCCCACTGTCTATCATCATGATTGTTGGAAACGTGGCAGATGAACCTGGAATAATAATTGTATCCAAAGATGGCCACAATCGCATTATTAGCCCCCGACACCAATCATTTATGCTGTTG
>JAQIXW010004731.1:0-11212 GCA_034700685.1 Willowsia buskii | reverse complement strand
AATTAACTACTTACCTTTAAAAAATACTTTGTTCAGCCTTTTTCAGCCTCATCCAACTATTGTCAAACAGTTAATATCTAATTGTTTAAATATAATTCATGCGTCACGATAATCCCTGGTCGTTAAAAATTTCTAAATACGTTGACCTTTACAGCATATTATTCCACAAGACAAATACACGCTCAGCGTTTGCGTTTTGTCAGATCCCACCTTAGCTACTAATTAATTTCCATTGGTTTTTAAGTAGAAACTAAATATCTTTGAGTAAATTTTATAAATTAAATCTTATCCAGGAAGCATAATAATGGCAAATTCTTAACTCTTATCTCAACTGACTGATGAAGCAATAATAAATTAAAAGCAATCTTTCAAGCTACGATAGATTTATCGTATTTTCCTCAGCTCTCATTTAAAAAATGAATGGCTCTTGTTTAACTGCCTATAAAGAACTTAATTGCTCTCAGATGACTCACAAAAAAACTCAACTCTCCCAAGTCATTCATAAAATGAGTCGAGTGTAAAACCAGACGAGACCAGAATCATTAGCACTTTGCCTCCTAACTCAACAGTCAAGAGGAGCAATATATTAAATCATCGTGGTCGTAAGATAAGATAACACCTTATCAGGATATCCTATTTGCCTATCTAAAAAGCTTTAAACCCAACACACAAGTTTGTGTATATACTCCCCAAAATCCTCAGTACACTGTATCCTCCCTGATTAATCTACTAATTACTCATTAACTTAACACTAAAGCGTAATACTTGGTTAAACACAGACTATAAATTTTAATTGTTTTATTGACTCTTTACGCTTGTGTTTTTGTTGATGATCAAATGCAAATTTTTTCCTCTTTCAATTTCGCGGCTCTCTCGCAATTTTTCTTTACTATTGACATGAGTCATGCGAGAAGTAAAAAAGCAGAGCAGCCGTATTTTTGCTATATTTTTGTGTACAATTTTTTCCACTTCCTCCGAGTGAATCATCTCACTCGTTAAAATATGAACATGAACATCTGTATAGGCACCTTGTTTGTGTTTGCGTAATGTATGTACATACAAAGGGGTCATCCACTATACGCGACTTAAATCAAAATATTTAAATGGCCTTATCATAAAGGGTGGGTTTTTCAAAACATGGCAGTTGGATGCACCCGTAATGTACATGGTTGTTTTGTAACGAGTGTGTAGATAGAAAACCGATGCATGTCTTCATTTTTCTTGACGCATCAATTATGCAATGGTAGCATGGCATGCCAGTGGTGGCGAAAGAAAAGCGAAAGAAAACACATTTCACCCATCTTCTTCCATTTTCGTTGCTCATGTAAGTAATTGCTTTCTCTTCTCTTCATTTACGGACTTTCACTTTCCCTTTTATTCTTCCATCCTGATTTTTTTTGTTGCATGCAGAGCTTTTTATACTGTGGGGAGCAGAGAAAGTTGACAAGTTTTGGGCGATTTTTTGAATAGCAAAATTTAGTAAAAGGTCAGGTTTCGTGCTTTCTCCAGTTTTCGGTTGGAAATACACTGCTTTTACTGCTCGTCTTATTTTCTCTGCTTTTCCTTCATTTCTCCGAAGCACTTGCCAAATTCATTCATAATGTAACAGTTTGCCAATTTACTTTTATCTACTTTCACTTTTCCCCTCGTTGCATTCGTCTTTCGCTGATTTTTTATAAGTGAACTGGAAAATAGATGCTCTAGAATTTTCATATTTGCTTATGATAGAAGGAGAAAGAGACTGAAATGAATGAAGTCATACAAAACTCTTCGCTCTTTGATGTATGAGCAAACTTTTTGGCAAACTTTTGGCAATATTTGCCTTTTGTGTTTCTTCGTTACAAAAGACATAATAAATTGCATGAAAACATGACTTTCCACTTGAGCCTCTATTTTCTCTTTCTCTCTGTCTGAATGACAGGAAATGACGAGCAAGCAATTATTCTCTTTCTGGAACTTGTTTTCTCACATAATATTATCTTGTTCTTCCATCCTAAAATTACTTTTTGTAACATGACATCATGACATTCAACGCTTGGGTTGGTGTGGTGACGGTGGAGATAGTGATAATAGACGGCGAACATTTTAGTGAGGGTAAACACATGAAAAATTGATAAAGATCATGACTGACCAGACCAAGAGACCATGGCACAGCTCAAAAACTATTATAGGCATCATAAATATAATATAAGCTGCTATTTGAGAAAGTTTTTATGCTCCAAAAACCCAGACTGCAGAACGACAAGTGGTAAAAGCACTTTACACGTTACAAGTATCAGCAACATATTATGCATAGGGGAGAAAGCCATGCGTTCTTGCGGGGGAGTGTGGGGTAATTTGTGAAAATTGTAAGTAGATTTTTTAGAGAGAGAAAAAATGTCCTGGTAAAAGCTTTCTCTTCGGGGAAATAGCGATGCCACCGATTGCTGCCGAGAAGAAGGACAAATAAGTTGTAGCCATGTCTAGGTGCTTTCGATGTCCAATTTCCGGAGTTGCCATCACGGCAGTCAGGCAGAGTTTCTAGACTCCAGAGAGACAATTGATGAAAAGGGCCTTACATTAGAGTTGCAATGGAAAATCCGAGATGTTACGGGCAGCATGCAGTTAAAATTTTATATGAGAACCTGTGGTTCTTGGTGTGAAAAAGAAAATTACGTGAGTCATGAGCTTGAGCTACTAATAGTACAATAATAATTTCGTTTAAATTTTTTTTTTTTGGAAAGGGTTAACTTTTACTTCCGGTAACAAAAACTGCGATTTACTTTTTAAATCGAATAAACCTGTATTAACATTAAATGTTAAAGCTAACTACATAAATGTGCTACTATTCATTAAGCTAAAAATGTTTGTCAATGATGATAATTAAGTCCTAAATGGATTGTAGTCCAGACCAGTCTTTTGTTGAAACTTGTACATATCTATTTTCCGGCCATCCTCAATCAGTTTTTGAACCGCTTCTCGATACGCTGGGGGCTTCAGTTCTTCGTCCAAGGTACACTCGATCTTCTCCTCTGGTCTGCAATATTCAGATAATGGAATGATTATTATTATGTTGCAACAAAAACGTACATTATGAAAAAAAGTTAAATGTTTTGTAGAGTAATTGACTGCCACTTACACAACTTTTACGAATCCCGATCTAATGATATCCACATCACGGACGTACTCATCTTGCAAAAGGTTAAGGGCAGTTGGTGGGGCATCAAACCTCATTAGGAAGTAGCTACAAATACAACAAGTAATAAGCATCAGACTCAGAGCACAATAAAACAGTCTAAAATATAAGATATGTCGATGTCATTTAAATTAAATCCGAATAATAATTAAGCAGTAAATAAAGGTCAAATAATACCTTCCTTCCCTATATGGCTTTCCATGCATTGAAATTTTGTGAGGAAGACTGCGCGTTCCAAGATTTTCGATATCAAACAAAATCCCTCTCATATTAAAAATATGAACGGCTGTCCTTTTCAGTACTTTTGCTGTTTCCGGTCTGGATAACTTCTTCAGGATAAACAGTGCCTCGTAGGTAGGCATTATGATGCGGTTTATCGAATGTTGACTTAAATTTCACAAATTTTATACTAAATTACTTACTACCCCCGTCTTCTTTGGTTGTTAATGACTGGCTGCTTAAAAATTCAGAAAACATTTGTTATTGTTTTGATGAATTGATTGTTCTGAAATGAGAAATGCACACGAGCACACGTTTCCCATCTTCATATTTGCGGTGGGGCTACATGGTAAAAATATGGGTTCATCCGTGTACATGTTTTTATATCATGGCCCCACCCCCCATCACTCAACAAAATCAGTAGCTGTCTAATTAAGGTACTAGTCTTTAATGCATAACTTATTGTATGACTGCCACCTAATGTTTCAGTACTCCATTCCTGCTGAAGTCAGGTGGAGTCAGTCTTGTAAGTATTATGGGGTATCCTGAGCATGCTGTGGAAGGAGTGCAGTAGTCGGCTCTTCTCATCGTGCCATTTTTACTAAATCATCTGTTCCTGCTTGTTTCCAACTACTAATTAATTTTAACTGGTTAATTAGGAACTAAGGAGGAGAAGCTACTGCTAATTTAAAATGGCACATATTCCAGCAATTTTGGTAAGCGTACTTCAGTTTATTATTCCACTATTTTATGCTAATTTTAACTCTTAAAGTGTTATGAAGTGTAGCCAGAAAACTAAAAACTAACTAATGGGAAATGTAAAGGTCAAATGTTTGCTTGGTTGAATAATCACTCACTCTCAATTCTTTTCTTTGAAACTTGTAGTCAAGGAGCTTCTCCACATCTGGAGCTGCCCAACAACTTGTAAAGGTGAGTAGTTACAATCGACATTAATCAAAAATGTCACTAGTCACTAGTCACTAAACTCGCAGTTTTCTTCCATGTATCGACCTTGCGAATTTAAAATGCCGGATTTTGTTGGTGTTTGCCAGTCTCCTATACAGGTGTTCGGGACTGAAGGTCGTTATGCAATGGCTTTATATTCTGCTGCCTCCAAGCAGAAACAATTGGATCATGTGGAGAGGGACTTGAGGGACTTGCACGGGACCCTGAAGAAGAAGGGCCGTTTAGTTGATTTGCTTTTGGATCCCTCTCTCAACAGAAATAAGAAGAGGGAGATTGTAGCCAGTGCAATGGCTACAACCAAGGCATCAAAATTGACTGCTAACTTGCTGGGTAATTTTTTTATAATAAGTATTGTGACTGTATTTATTTCACTTAAATAGGTAACTAATTCAAAATGCAAATTGACCAGTTAATCTAAGATAATCTATCTTGACAAATTCTTTTAAGGTTTGCTCGCCGAAAACGGTAAATTTTCAAAACTCGAAGGAATCGCTAGTGCTTACTTCATAATCATGGGCGCCCACCGTGGGGAAGTCGCATGTGAGGTCACTGTCGCTAAGGTAATAATGACCCAGCCCAGACCATAAAAGCTCATCACAAGTTTTTACTTGCTTTCGTAATAACCTAAAGCCACTTTATTTTCTTAAATACATAGCCGTTAGACGGACCCACTCAGCAAGAGCTGGAAGCAGTCTTGAAATCCTTCACTAAATCCGGACAGTCGGTCATCCTCACAACCAAGGTGGATCCTACCATTCTAGGCGGCATGATTGTTTCCATTGGTGATAGGTTTGTGGACATGAGCACCGCGTCAAAGATCAAAAAGTACACTGATATCATCGAGCAAGCAGTCTAAAAAAACCGTGGGCTAAACTCAGTCAGTTTTCAAAAAGTAAAAGTTCATTCATCAAAAGATCGTAGTAAATATTTAATATTATGTATCATCCACGTCTCTTTAGATAGATGCTCCATACAAAGAAATTTTTAGTTGTATAATTATAAATTATAATATATGTATGTAACTATCCTAACAAATTGTAATTCTGGTTTGTTCGATGGTAAAAAATAAAATTTAAAATGATATAAAGGATTGAAAGTCGTTTTATTTTCTATATTTTCAGAATATTATCAGTTTTATTCAGCTCAATATTTTTTTAATCTTAAAATAAGTTTCCATTTGATCAGAAAACATGAAATAAAAACAGTTGTAGTGCGAGAATACTTTTTTACATTAACTTTGTAACAAAGCAGCAACATGCAAATTATGACAAAAAGTGGTCTGAAGAAGAATCATTCAAGCAATATATATCTTGACACTTGCACAAATGCTACAGTATTTACAATTTCAATGAATCACCATATACACTTGTATTTGGAATAACTCTGAATTAATTAAATATTAAATTCAAAGGTACCTCATGCACTCCTGAGATTGTAAACGAGAGAGCGATATTTAGAGAAATAAATTAAGGTTAATTCTTGATTTTTTGAAAAACTTTTTTTTTCATCTCTCGTTTATGAGCTCTTGTCTTCTCGTAAATAGAAAGAAATTAAGGTGCCTCATTTATCAATTGACAACGTGGCTTAAGACATGCTATTAAAAACCAACTTTCAAACAGACATGAAGTGCTACAGTTACACTTAGGTAGTTACTAGTTACTCAGTAGTTTACAAAAATTAAACTTGTTTCCTTATCTCATGGCTTATCTGAAAAATCTTAAACATTCGATTAAAACGATTGTTTGAAGTAACTAATCAATGGTACTATAGTAACATAAAACTATAGTTGACAATATTTACACTGAAAGTGAGTTGCTCAGTTACTCGGATTTTTTGTGGTTTGTTTTTCTTGAAACTTAACTAAAAAAAATTGTTACATCCTATCATAGCGTCAGCATTCATTTATCAGCCTTCATCTACCACTGCTTCCTCAATTCGTGACTTTTTTGAGGATTCTGCTGACTCCAGGTTGGCGTCTTGTTCACAGGGACTAGCCTTCCTCTTCGATCCGGAGTAGATTTCAGGTGCATCAGAAAGCTGGACAATAATGCAGGTCATGTTATCACAACCGGTACCATCACCACGGGTGTCTGGAGCAAGACAGTAGTCGAATAGCTGAAAACAAGTTAAATATTTATTTTAAAAATTAATTACTATACTAAGTAAAACTAATTTTAAGGATTAGAAACTTGATGTGTGCGTATTATTATCGTAACTTACCTCTTCGCATATTTTGGACAACGGTTCCTTTCTTTCCAGCCTCGGTCCTACAAAGTCGATCACTTCCTGAGAGCTCATGGAATTCCAGATCCCATCACAAGCCAAAACCATAAACTTGTCTGTCGCCGGCGTCAAAACTATATGCTCAACAGAGGGCATCGGTGAGATCATTTGCTCTTCTGGAGGTAGAGTCTGGTTCTGCTTGTAGGAATGATCCCCCAGAGCTCGACTTAGATTGAGACCACCGTTCACTCTCCCATCTTCCGTGACTTTCCCTCCTGCTCTCACAATTCTTTGAGCTTCCACGTCCAACTCGGGCTTGTGGTCGTGTGACATATCGATGGCCTTCCCTTCTCGACAAATCACACATCTAGAGTCTCCAGCATTGGCCACCCAGAGTGATAACTTATCCGCCTCCCATTTCATGAAGCAGACGACAGCAGTTGCACCAGAGTCATAACCGGGCTCTTGCATGGCATGCAGGAATCTTTCGTCTTCTTCTTCAGCGTCATCGTCATCATAATCATCTTCCTCGTCGTCCTCATCACTATCATCCCCGAGATCTTCCTCATCATCCACATCTGAGGAGTCGTCACTCCGATCACCCATATTGTAGCCGTCGTCATCTTCATCAGAGTCCTCCGAGTCAGAGCAGCCAAAACCAGCTTCATTCGCAAACTGTGCACTTTTCCTAGGCGAAGAGTTTCTCTTTTCCTTTGGAACGAGAACCGGATGTATTTTCTTTCTGCGCGGAGTCTGATTTGTTGATGCTGGAGTGGTGCTTTCAATTTTTGCAGCAGGACTTTCACCGTTAGCGCTAGCAGCAGCATTGCCATTATCTCCTGCTTCACCGTTAGCAGTCTTATCAGTAATGTCAACTTCCTCTTCTCCGTTTTCAGATAGCTTCTTTGATGGCTCTTCAGAGTTCTTTGACTTTTCTCCGTTTTCGGCTATCCCATCTTCAACGACAGTTGATGATTTACCATTCACTGCTACTGTGGCTTCCGATGAAGCCTCTACTTCCATTGCCTCATCTTTGGCGTTAATTTCTTGCTTCTCCAACTCCATCTTCTCCTCTTGCTGATCAACTGGTATTGCCAATTCTATTCTCGTCCATTCGACAATATACTCGGTACTCGAAGATTCATTGGATTCAGTCTTGACTACTTCGGAGGCGGTGGCAACACTTGCAGCAAAAGAGGATAATCCTGCATCGCCATTTACTTTTACAGTAGCAGAGGAGCCGGAGGATGACGAGGCGGCGGCTGAAGAAGATGATCCTGAACCACCAGCTCTCGAGGATCCCGGTGAAGAAGATGCTCTTGCAGAAACGAAACCGATTGATCTTGAAGAGCCAGGTTTGCAATTTGGATCCTCTTCTTCTACCGCTGCATCTGCTTTATTTGCGCTCGAATATTTTGCAACCAATTTTTCTAATGGCATTGTCGCTTCTTCGTAGAGTTGTCCCACATTCTCTTCCTCGTAATCCACTGCAGCCTCGTCGTCATTATCACCTTTGTTTGCCACCTTGGCGAGCTTCTGGATTTCCCTCAGCACTTCTGGAGTCTTGATGCTTGCATCTATAGTTAAGTAGCATTCTTCAAGAGCCTTCACGAATTCTCCGTTCTTGTACGATATACAAGCTTTCAGGGTGTCTGGTAGGTGTTTCGATAAGTATATCGCTACCTCTGCGCCTCCATGACCATCGTATACAGCAAATAGGGAGGAGTTATCGTCGAAAGATGCGATACAGTTATGAGCGTCCTGCGAACGACACAATAATGCAATTTTAAAGTAAATAAACATGTTTCTGTTTCCAAATTAAAATTAGTTATTGATTATATAGTGTAAGAAGAAAATTATACGACTTTACCTCTTGTGAAATACGCCAGCCCTGCATGGAGCACGCTCCAAACTTTAATTTGTTCCCTTCTCCCTCTTCTGACTGTTTTTGAGTCATCGGTTCTGACAGATAAGCGCCCATCTTGCTTCCGATTCCTCCGTTGAAACTTCTGTGAATAGTCAATCGAGTCAAAATTCATTCAATATTACTTACTGCTTTTGACTTTTTGTGAAAATGGCTTGGATAGAAACCAAATGACAATTTCACCACCCACGATTGTCAACCCTCACCGATTGTAATAACGTAAAAAATAATTTTAAAATATCAATTTTTCCCGACCGGTGCGATATCAGGTATGACTTATGAACTTACCACTTTAATTCTTAGCCAGGAACTCCTCAGTCGTAAATAACCAACAATCCACCCGACACACAACACAGTTCCCGAGACCAAAATGATCGAGCAGTAATTATTGTCAATTAAATTGCTCACTTAACTCAATTCAACGATGAATGCTGTTCAACACAACTAAACAGTAAATACTACCAACTCTACAATTCACTTCTTGAAAGTTTAAAACAAAAACAACTTTAACAACTTAATCACCAACTACAATCAATACGTCCACAAACTACTGGTGACAATTTTTTCAGTTAAAAACCACCTGTCTTACTGTCTTCTTACTTTTTATTTATTTCAGTAAAAATATTGACTGCATTTACATTTTTGACCTTTTCCCTTTCTTCTGGTTCATTTACACCGCGAGCAAATAGCCCAGTAGTCAGTAGCTGAAAGAGAGAAGATGAGAAAATGCTGCACACTTTTTTCAAAAGGCAAGATATCGTCGAAGCGCCAAAGCAAAGCTGGAAAGGTGAGAAGAGAAGATGAGGTGATGATGATGATGAACGCTTAAATCGAGATGATGAGCAAGAAGCGAATACTACGCATATATATTGCCTTGCCTACCTCCACCTCCACCTCCACCACTTCCATATTCCATCCATACTACCAAACTAACAAACAACACACGACACACACCTCAAACACGGCTTTTGTCACGATACGGATACATAAATTTATTGCTTGCAGTGCAGTGTATGTATTTGTTTCTGTTTCATTCAGAAATTCTTCGTGCCTGCTTCAATGGAATTTGCATTGCACTACTTGCAGTGCAGAATATCGCTTCGCATCAAAGCGTCGTATCGTGATATCGCATCTCGGTTCATCTTTGTCAAAATCAATAGACTTTTTTAACGCAATTATGATAAAATGACACTTTTCCACTTGTTAAAAAAAATAGATATGGATTGATCGTATGGAATCGAAACGGGTATTTAATTCTTGGGATGAAGAAGTAGCAATTGCAGCGACAGGTTGTAACTATGCAAAAAGGTGTGAAAAACGTAAACTGGTGAAGGTGTGTGAACACTTTTCTTGGCAGATTATGTAGGTCGTAATTTTATGGTAGTCAAATCACTTGGCTGGAGAAAGTTTTTACTAAATAAATTGCTACACACACAACACAACTTACTTTATTACTGCAAAGTTGATGATTTTCTATTTTCTTATAACATTTTTTTATTCGGATTTTTTTTCAGAACAACAGAACCAGAAGAAAAGAAATTATTAAAATTAAATCGTTTAATGAAGATTATATGAATCAGATCATAATTACATGTGCATTTTTCAAAAACCAGGTTATCCGTGCAGCTAATAAAATTTTGTCACAACTTCCTTCTTAGAGCTCTTTTGATACGGATTTCCGTTTTCGTCAATAGCAAAGTACCGTTTGCGTAGTTTCAAGTATTTCAAGTGCTTTCTTAAACCATACTTTTTGATGGTTTGAAAAACTTGATCAATTTGAGTTTCAGATTCAAGGTCCAATGAGATGGTGCCGTAACCTTCGAAAGCCCTGAAAATGCAAAATATTGTTGAATAAATTTCAGAATTATTTAATAATAAAGACAAGTAAATTATTTCGTATTAATGGCACCATCTTCCATTACCCCTCAGTCATAATATCCGGAGACTTGGCTGAATGATAGCCAAGTTTTGAGCGTTTAGTAAGTTGCTGAACTCTCTCCCATACTTCGTTATGATCCCCCCACATCGACACATAGAGTATGTAGTAATAGATCCGTTTCTTCCACTCCATTTTCCCAGCCTTTACTTTGGGATCCCAAACAGCCTCCCATTTCCACGATTTGTCTTCCCAAAAGGGCTCCTTTGCCTTTGAGTAGCTAACCATTGTGTGCAGTTTAGTAGCCTGTCTTATTCTTACAAAGAATTCACCTCCTTAGTAGAAAATATTTTATTATTAGAATTGAGTTGAGTGTGTAGTGGAAAATGATTGCTTGAAATGGCAATGAAATGAGCTTTTAATAAAGATTCATGGAGAAAACTTTCAAAATCTCTGCGTTTCAAAAATGATATTGTTAAGTTTTTAAACAAAATTAGATAAATGATGAGACAGAATTTGTTTCACTCAAAACTTTAATGCCTCGACTCTCGAGCGTGTCTGATAGTCCAGTACAACATACACCTCAATTACATGTAAAAACGTTTTATGGCTCAGGCTCGATCCATCGAAGAACATGATCTTGCTATGCCCTTTAAAGCATAACTTTTTCTTTTGCGAACTATCTACCTATTCTATCTAATCTATTCAGAAAACTAAATGCTAAGTCTTGGTTGCTGTGCTACATGTAGTTCTAACTAAAGAACAGTTATTTGCACGCATGCTATCTTATCCGTGTTGCATAACATTTAGGTAGTTAAAAAATTCATCA
>JAQIXW010004730.1:0-11214 GCA_034700685.1 Willowsia buskii | reverse complement strand
CCAATGATTTTCAAGAAATTAAAGAACCTCAAGATCTCTCACGACAAGAACATGGTGTTCGGAGGAGACTTTCTTAAGTACAAAGAGGCCCTCATTTGTTCCACCAGCGTCTGGAATACACTGGAGACCGTGATGCTTCCCATAAACTTGAAGCGAGCATCATTTTTGCATGAGGGCAGACAAATGACCCAAACGCTGCTATGGATAGCCAACAACCTTTTTACTTCAGGTGTTTCAAAACGAGACACAGACGCAGCCAATCAGTGGAAGATGTTTGATTTTGGAGGTTTTTATCGAACCGTCGGACTAGAGCAAACACGTGATGATTCAAACGCCTTCTTGGAATTGTGTGAAATCTGTAATACGAACGATGTCAAACTGTTGAACGTCCAAGCGTCATGGTTCCAGGCCAGAATTCCCCTTCCTCGGCGCATTGGATGTTGGTGCTGCCAGGCATATAGAGCCAGAGCAGGCATTCAGGCACCACCAGTACCACCACCACCAGCAGTACGTGATTCACCACTACTTGGGATTCCTGTCGTCTCTATGGTCAATATTGTCCCATGCGTTTTGCCACTGGACCTGGAAAATTTGGAAAAGCTGGAAATCAGAGAAACGTCGTTAAGCACTCCGGGAAAACATTGGATTCAACATCGGCGAGAGTGGCCGGCCCTGAAGGTTATGGATATTACGGTGAACTCAAAGTATGGTCACTACTTAAGTGATTCGACGGCCACGAAGGTACTCTTTCAGTTTTTGTTTGAAGATATTAGTCGACCAGCGATGGAGGAGCTTCGGTTGAATTTTACGAGGGAAGCCTTTGAGGCGTATGTGCCATGTGTGGAGGACATTGTGGCGGCGTGCCCTAACTTGAAGAAGTTGACGATTATGAAGTGGCCAGGAGGGAGTGAGGATATGATCAAGGTGTGGGAGGGATTGGAGAATCTGGAGGAGCTTCATTTGGAGTCTTGCAAGTTTTTGGACGATTCAGCATTTTTGGGGCAAGATGAGGCAGCTCCTGTCTTTCTGAAGCTCACCAGTAAAATACCTTATCAATCTTTTAATACATGATAATTAATTTTATAATTCTGTTAATGATTTGTAATTAGTGCTCATGTTTCTATTTTTCAGAACTGAGGAGCTTCACATTTAAAAGGATGGACATGATGCCGCAGGTCACTGACAAGCTATTCACCACTGTCATTCGCAAGATGAGCCTGAAGCGTCTTATTTTGAGTTCGGATCAACCACTGAAATCGGTAATGCTGCTTATCAGTATATTTTTTATTGCCCAAACTAACAATGTGATAACATTCGATTCATAATAAAATCGCAGAGTAAAATTGTATTATTAACTGATTGTTCTTTAACTCGATGTTTTATTTAGGTGACCCTGAGAGGAGTTCAATCTCTGCTGAAAGGGCGATTCGCAGACTCCATCGAGAAGTTTCCATTTCAAGACTGGTCATTGGAAGGTGTTTCCGAGAAGAAGTTTCGAAACTTGGAAACAGAGTTTCGATCTAATAATATGTTGTAAATTTTCCTGTGGATGTTCTACATGTTCGGAAAAGTCTTATTTGTAGCGTAGATGCTTTTCAGTGTAACCTTCGGTTTTTAGGAGGTGTTTAGCTGTGCTTATTTTTCTTTATAATTAATTGTTCCACACTCTACAAACAAATAATTACCTAACTTGAGGAAGTTTAAAACCCAAATACTTCAATAGGTATGTTGCTGTATTACCTAATTTAACTTAAAAATCAAATAAGTGCGGTAATAATAATTAAATGAAAATGATTCTCAGAATAATAAATAAGTAAAAAACTGTTTACTTTACTTTAATAGTACGTTATGTTTAATGAGACGTAAGCTATTAGTTAGTTAGTAATCGTAGTTATTATTATTATAATAACTAGTAATTATTTTGAATCTATTGTAATATACTGGTAGCACTTTATTAATTGCTAATTTAGATTTAGTGTATCTACACGTTCAAAATATACTTGTTTTGCTTTTGACTGAAATCTTGCTGTGAAGTTAAGAGTTAAGATAAGTCAAGAAGAAGAATTTAACAACAAGACAAAACTGCATGTTGGTGATAAACTGTTCTAGCAAAAATCTAAACGTATTTTTCCCAAATATAGTAGTTTATTAAAACTCCTTACGAAGTATGTTTTTGTGAACCTTAGGTACATTGTACGTACATAAAATGTAGTAGATTACTTAATACAACATGAATGTGTAATTGAAATAAATTAAAACTACAAATGCACTTGAAACTTATTTATGCAATGTGAAATAAATCAAAAAGGAAAAAAGCTTTACTTATTTAACAGTTTTAGAAAAGTAAACTACAATAATGAATTCACAGAATATAAATGTATTCATGAAAGAAGCATATTATTAAACGCTCTAGTTGACATTGATGATTGTTATTGACTTTTGACACGTGTAATTATTTTAGATCTGTTCAGAAGATTCTACCGTACTATACAAAACAGTGCACTGACCATCAAAACTTCTATGGACAAGTGACTTGGCATAATTCAAATATTTGCGTATAAAATAGCTTGCCAATATCCCAAGAGTAACTCCCACCAAAAGAAATAAAATATGTAACAAGTAGTTAGCGGACGTCACGGGTCCCACAGATTTACAATTTACTCGCTTTGGTTCCCTCGTACAGTTCTCGGTTGATGATGTATATTCAGTAGACGTTTCTGTCTCATCCAAATCATCTTGTTGAGTTTCTGTATGTTTTTGTAATCCCACAAGGATCTCTGTATATTGAGTGCTTGTATCGTATTTCATATTATCTTCGAACATGCTTGTTGTAGTCTCATCTAAGGACTCCTGTTTCAGAATACTCCTCACATCCTGCGGAGTATCCATCTTCCAACGCATTCTACCGTCAGACTCGTCACAGGTTGTGATAACCTTGATTTCAACATTTCTTTCAACAATTGCACAAGATTTTGTGTGAATGTGGTAAAGCAAAAATTCTTTCGTATTATATATTTGTAAGAGATCCCATCCAAGAAGATCAGATTCCTCCAAAGAGCAGTCTTCATACTGTAAAGTAGTCCGATTAACATCAACCGATAAACATTTGTCAGGATTTTCGAATTTCTCTCGTGACGAATACGGCGTAGCCAAGAATATTCCCTTAGCGCCTTTCGCCATTATTCTGAGCTTATCAAGTGGAGTGGGAGTGCTCATGCATTTTACCATATGGGGAATGTCATCAACAGCAAATGTGTTCCTCGTTTGTAGACAATATCCAGATCCCACATGAAAAAGAAGATAACTCTGCAGAAGGCAGCGTCCTCGAAAGCAATACTACAAAAATATTTTTTTAAATAGTTATTCTTTTAATCTAATAATTTAAACAAAAACATTGCAATAAAACTACTTATGTATTATCTACCTTGCCCTTTCCACATGGGCTGTTATCAAGCGGGACTATAGTTTTTGAAACAGTTAGTACACCATTTTCTAGCAAATAGCAATTCAGACGAAGACACTGATCTTCTTCCTAATCATTAATCATAAAGCAAATAGATGTTTAATACTTAATAAAATCATGCGTCATATATTCTATTTAAGTTTTTCTATAAATACAAAATACAAGCCATAAATATTTATATGGTTATATATTTTCATACATTTACAACTGTTACGTTTCTCATTCCTGTTTGTATGACACACTGTTCCTGAAAACTAATGGAAGAAACTTCTGATGCAATTTCCAAAACATCTTTATCATCGACGCTGCTGTGTAGACATGCGGCATTCCCGGAAAATATATAGTCATAAAAGCCATCGTCACTACACTTGGAAAAGATATACTTCTCTCTACTTGGTACTACGCTATTATAGTCCATTATATTGCCAGTATTGTTGCACTCATCTAATTTAAAATCATCTGGTGCTCCCATTCTAAAAAAAGTTGAAAGCTTCAGAAAAGTTCTGTAAATTATAATTATATTTTATATGCATATGTAGTATAATATTCACTTACATTCTTCCTAATTGTTTTTCAAACGTGCTGCTAATAGATGTCGATATATGAAAGAGATTGATTGTAAATGTACTATAGTGATTTTGGGAAAAATCATGTTTCTCACACGACGCTTCCACATGAGTTCTGCCATATTCAGTACTGGAACCCCCAATTACTAAAATTGCAATGTCGAAATTCGTGAGCTTCTTTTCATTTTTGTAAATCCATTCTCTAAAATCGTAAAAGGCTAGAGACATGAAAACAGTTCCGTTCCAGAGCCTTGCCTTCTCAACAAATGGCTGTTCAGATGCATTCTATGATTAAAATAAAAGTAGGTACTATTTTTCTATAAAGTTATTTCGCTTGACGACTTTGAATTTTTTGGAGTTAACCTGAATAATAGTTAAGGATGTGACTCGAAATGAAATGTCCATTTTTTGAAGGCTTTTAAACTTCATGTTCACATCCCACATAAATGCCGACCAGAAACGAAAAATGGCTGGACGATTTTGATCAAACCGATCGCCGAACTCCTTGTCACAAAATAGGGCCAACTCTACAACAACGGCTGGTTTTGGATTTGTTGCTTTCAAGAAGAGTGATGAATGACTTTGAACAATAAAAACAGTGAAGTTTTGATATAGGAATAATTAAAAGTAAGACAATTTTGATATTACCTTTTGAATAATGAGTGAAAGCAGCCAGCAAGACAAGTGCGAATAACAAATACATTGATTTTGACATTTTAATTGTCTTTTTAGTTTTGAAAATTCAAAGTTGAAAAAATGTGAGAACTACACATGTATTTCGACTACAGAGAAGAATGCTAACTGAAAACTGCTTGTTGATTCTATGGTTAAGAACGATCTGAGTGAATATCCTTCACTACAAATTTTATGTTAGAATTACATGCAAAGTTTATCAAAGTTACTTCCGCATGATCTCATTAAAATATTTCAAGCACAATGCCTCGTATCGTCTTCTCCTCTCTTATCAATATTTGCATCCGTTGTAAGACATCTAAGACATTAGCATCTTGCATGCATTTTTATGGTCAATGTCAAATTACAGATTGGTTGCTAATATGGAGTGGGTGGAACGTAGTAGGTAATGATTAATCGTTTCCTCGTTTGTAATCAGAACTTTATTGCTGTGTAAATTTCAATAAGGAATTATCATTCACAATGGCAATTTATGCTTTAGTTAAAATTGTATACGAAACATTTTTTTTTCAAACTGAACTTCGAGAGGCATAGGTTTGAAAACGTATATGTGTAAGTGATATGATTTTTGAGAAAAGTATTATATTTCCAAAAACATTTGAGTAGCGCCTTGTACGAGACTATGGTTTTGCCTATAGACTGCTGGTCAAACTGTAATGATAGCGAGACAAAGACTGACCAAATAAATTCCAAAGATAAGATAAAAGTAATCGTGAGATTATCACAGTTTTCCAATTGCAACTCTGCTCTGTTAAAATTTTATTTAAATTACGGTCTTAATTTCTCTTTTTTTGTATAGAGCAATATTTGATAGTATTTGAAATACAAATATTTGATACTGGATGTGTTATGTGTTTTACTAAAATATTTACATATTCACTTCGTAAATAACAAACGATTTTCAATCAACAATTTTTTAAACCTTGGTTACATCAGTTAATACTAATTAAACATCAACGTGAATACATATCACATATATTTGACCATTTATTGATTTGGCAAAATACATGTCCAGATATTCAAATTTAAACAAATTTTAATAAAAAAATGCTGGATTGATTGATTAAATAGAGTAAAGTGACTTTTGTCACTACTTTTTGTTACTACTTACGCTAATGTTTTCAGAAGACACGTGGGTAACAGCATTGCTGTTGTGTAGAATTGAGTTATTTGTAAGTTTTTTTGTTATTTAGTTAGCTAAAGTCTTTATTTTTCGATAAACGTCATTATGTTGTTTTCCTAAATATGCGTATTTACTATTTCTAAAATCACGATGCCCAATCAAACCAATAGCAGTAAATATTTCATACCTCATACCTCACACAATAATTAAAATGTATTTATTTGATCAATTTACACTTAAGATGTTTCGGTTATTTATAATAATGATAATGATGATGTATTATATTTGTACTTAACTTCTAATTAAGCTTACGACAATTCATTACCATTCATACATCCTAATCCTAATTACAACAAAATGTAATACCAATAATTGCTGACCATTACAAGCTTCTTTGAACGTTATGATTTCATATCAAGTAATTACAATATATGTGTGTACAATTGAATACTATTTACATTACATATACCTAAGTTGTAAGTGGGCACTTCTCTACACTTTACTTCACTTTACTCTACAACATATCATAAGATCGAAACTTCCTCTCAAGCTCTAGCAAATTATCCTTCTTGGAAACACCAGCCAATGACCAATCTTGAAACGGGAACTTCTCAATGGATTCCGCGAACCTTCCTCCGAGCAGAGACTGAACACCAGCAAACGTGACCTGCGTCCACAAAAACACAGAAATGATTGAGAAAATTAGACACATTTTATGTACGTACATTCGCACCACTATTCACTACTAGTGCATAATTTAATTACCGATTTTAGTGGATGGTCCGATGTCAGAATAAGACGCTTCAAGCTCATGTGACGAATGGCAGAAGAAAACAGCTTGTCAGTGATCCCCGACATCTTGTCCAGTCCTTCCAATTTAAGGCTCCTCAACTCTAAAGTAATTCCAAAGGAATCATTTAATAAAATTATTTTCTATATTTTCCCCATATTGAATTGTATGCACCTCAGGAATTTTTAAATGCGTTAAGAATTACTGACTTGAGAGCTTCAGAAAAACAGGAGTTGTCTCATCTTCCCCCAAAAACGCTGAATCGTCCAGACCCTCACATGACTCCAAATGAATCTCCTTCAGATGCTCCAATCCTTCCCAGAACTTCACCAAATCTTCACTCGCCCCTGGCCACTTGATAAGCGTCAGTTTCTTCAAGTTTGGACAGGCAGCTACGATCTCCTCCACATTTGGAACAAAAACCTGCTTCTTATCTTTTGTAAAATTCAATCGCAGCTCCTCCACTCCAGCTCGAAAGACATCCTGGAACAAAAACTGGAAGAGAGTCTCGGTACTCGTCGTTTTCCAAATCACTCGTGGCTCTTCATTCACAACCCTTCCGACGGAGTACCGCCCTTGCTTCGAGTTGACCGTAAGGTCCAAGCATTTCAGAGCTGGCCACTCCATTCGATTCTGCATCCAATCAAATCCCACACTGCTTTTTGAAGTCTCCCTGATTTCCAGTCTTTCTAAATTCGCCAACTCTAGCGGTAATATCCAAGGATGAATATTGATAATGGAGACAACTGGAATCCCAAGTTGGGGTGAAGCCCGCTCTGGAAACATATATCGAGCTCGGAACCACAACGAGTGAACATTCATCAGCTTGATATTATTCTGCACGCAGGCTTCACACAACTCAGTGAACAGCCTGGAGGTGATATACCGGTCCACAAACAGTGAAGGTTCCTCCTTTCCGTGGAAACCTCCAAAATCAAATACCTTCAATTGGAATTCTTTGGCCTTCTCTCGTTCAGAAATCTTCAAGTTCGCATAGTGAATGGCTAATCGCATCAGAGAACAGGATACCACCTCATCCGAAGATGATGGGTCCTGAGGTTTCAAATTGATTGGAAGCATCAGATACTCCAGCAAAGGTGTAGTCATTGACATGCCAAGAGCGAGGGCGTTATTATACTGGAGAAAGTTTCCAAACACGATGTCTTCATTGTGTGAGATCTTGAGGGTCTTCAAATTCCAGAAACTTATTGGACACCACTCCATTACGCCATTAACTGATCCAGGGTCCTTCATCATCAGCTCCTTCTTCTTCGCCAGAACTCCTTCAATCTCAGATTCCCCAACTTTCCTTCCATATCCAAAATGGTCAGCTTCAAGTGTCTCCAGACTTCTCAGACAACTCAAGAACCTCCTTTCTACTCCGTACATGTAGCGAGACACCTGGGCAACTCGAAGGTGCTTCACCACAGATCCAAACCGGACAACAAAACGGAGTCCATCTATTCCCAAGTTGTGGTAGAATTCATCTCCAGACAAATTGTTGAGGAAAATCCTTTCTGATTGGATGCCAAGTTTGATAAATGCACTCAATCTCTTCTCACCCTCTTCATCAATTTGGATTTCCGGTGCCAATTCAGGGTGGACGTTCAAGTAACCCGCGGTGATCTCCTTCGTCCATTTGCAAACTCTTCGGAAACGGAGCAGGTCATTCCACTCGAGATTGGGAAGCACGAAGCTGTCAATCTGTAATTACATAATATTAAATTAAATTAATAAAACATTGACTTAATTGACTTCCGGAAAGACTAGCAGCACGTCTAATTGTTAACACACATAGATAATTACAATTGAAACTGGCAATAATCAATATTAATGCACGAATGCAACCTACCACCTCTGCTGGAAGACTTAGAAAGGGTACCACTTCCTCAGGTTGACCGTCCATCATCATCTCTCTCTTTTCAAAAATTTCAATTACAACGAACGACAACAAGAACAAAGTAAACAGCAAACAGAAACATTCACGACTATTGTGGCAGTTGAGTGTACAACTTTTTAAAAACTTCGAATGCTTTTACGAATGACTCGCAATGTCGCAAACTCGCAATAGTAAAAGCGGAACAAAATATTATGTAGGTAGCTGGGATGTTGATGTTGGGAAGTTGAAAACGAGGGGAACAGGCATAAACCGGTCGCTTCACACACCCATGCATAAACAAATACAGAAGCTGGTTAAATTGATTGTGGGCCGTCCACTAATGACCAGCGTAACCACCCAACACCCAGCCAACACTGGCAATACAATAATGTTTAGTGTCACTGTCATTGGTCATGCATGAACGGGCCCGTCTTCGCAGTTCGCATTCTTGAACCTAAATCAGCTGCAAGAGCTCGAGCTGTATCGCGTGCGTGTATTGTGTATTGAGATTGCGACGTGCTTTTAGCTTCGTTCAATTTTCGTTCATTTTCGGCTTCTTGAGACTTTTGTGAGAGTGAGAAAACCGATTCTGTAATAATTTAGAAGTTGAGATTTGGTGTACTAACAAAACGGATTAATTAGCACTTGGAAAGGTGCATCGATAGTTGTTACTTCCCGTTATTTCCGTCATCCGTTATCGTTTATTTTAATCGTTAGTTTCTTCGATTACTGCTAATAATTAAAGTTACAGAATGAGTGACGGTGAAGAAGAGAGAAAGGTGGAGGTTGGCTTTTTAAGTCTTCCAGTTGAATTGGTAAGCGTGTAGATAAATACTTAATTAAGATTTCTAATTATGAATCATATTGAAATAGTTTCATTTACACCTTATTACGTATTAATACGTAATTACGTTGTTTATAAATACGTTGTTCAATCGTCATTTGTTGATTATGGGATCATCCATTTAGTACGTAACGCAAAAACCCGTTTTCTCCACCTTGCCCGACCCCCCCGTTTCCCATTGCATGTCAGACAGTATAGACGGGTGGCAGGGTAAATACGTTGTAAACGTGAATTTTTATAATAGTAACATAAAATAAAAATTTGTATTTTTTCGGCAGATTGACAGTTTCGTGCTCCCCAATCTCGAGTGGAACGACGTCCTCCGTTTTCGAAGAGTTTGCAAGTGGACGAAGAAGATCACACATGGTTATCTGAAGGTCCACCCTGAATCACGGGTTGAAAACTTGTCGTTGGTTCTCCTAAAGTCTTAACATTACGCTTATGGGGAGGAGAACTTGGTTCTCCCAAAACCCTAGATACCGTAATGTTAAACTTTCTTGGTTCTCCGAGCCTAACTTACAGGCTAGGACAAGTTTTCATCCCGTGCCCTGAATTGGCGCCGGAAATCCAAATTGATGAAGAGGGTGAGAAGAGATTGAGTGCATTTATCAAACTTGGCATCCCATCAGAAAGGATCTTCCTCAACAATTTGTCTGGAGATGAATTCTACCAGAACTTGGGAACCGATGGAGCCACCTTTCTTGAGCGCCATGGATCTCTTGTCAAGCACCTTCGAGTTGCCCAGGTGTCTCGCTACATGTACGGAATGGAAAGAAACTTCCTGGATTCTCTGTCAAACTTGGAGTCATTCGAAGCTGGCCATTTTGGATACGGAAGGAAAGTTGAAGAATATGGAATTCGAGGAATTCTGGAAGGAAAGAAGGCGCTGATGGTGAATGACCCTGGATCTGAGAATGGAGTACTGTGGTATCCGTTGATTTTCAAGAAATTGAAAAGTCTCAGAATCTCACTCAACAAGAAGGAACAAGAGGAAAACTGTCTTCTTGAGTACAAAGATGTCCTCATTTGTTCCACCAGCGTCTGGGAGGCTCTAGAAAATGTGATGATTCCAATCAGTTTGAAACGTGAAACATTTTCTTATCAAGGCGAGGAAATTACCAATTCACTATTATTCCTGGCCATCTGTCATTTTACATCTTCTGTTTCCCAACGAGAGGCTGGCCACCAATGGAAGATGCTCGATTTTGGAGGATTTCATAGCCGATTGGAAACGTGGTATAACAATGACAACAGAACGTTCAATGAGTCAAGTGTCTTCTTGGATTTGTGTCAAGCTTGTGTGGAGAATGACGTCAAGTTGTTGAATGTCCGGTCATGGTGGTTCCTATCTCGGATTTTATTCCCAGAACAGGGATCACCCCAACTTGGGATTCCAGTGGTCTCTTTGATCAATCTTCATCCTTGGATGTTGCCTCTGGACATGGAGAATTTGAAGAAGCTGGAAATCAGAGAGACTTCCAAAAGTGGTGTGGGAAAGTTCTGGACTCGAGATCGGAGAGAGTGGCCGGCTCTGAAGGTTATGGATATTACGGTTAACTCGAAATTTGGGCGGTACCACTTGCGAGAGCAAGGGCGAAGATGGGTCGAGAAAGTGAATACGACCGCTTCACTGTTTCAGTTTTTGTTTCAAGACATCAGTCGACCGGCAGTGGAAGAGCTTCGGTTGAATTTTGTGCCAAGAGCACGGGTTGAGCCTTATATTCCGAGCGTGGAGGATATCGTGGCTGCCTGTCCAAACTTGAAGAAGCTGACGCTTATCAAGTGGCCAGGAGGAAATGAGGACTTGGTTAAATTATGGAAGGGACTGGGCAACTTGGAGGAGATTCATTTGGAGT
>JAQIXW010004729.1:0-11214 GCA_034700685.1 Willowsia buskii | reverse complement strand
ATATAATTGAAACTTTACTTACGTCGTCCGTTATGCATAAATACACCACGTTATTCTCCTTAACGTAATGAAAAAGGTAACTCATATGTGAATACGTTAATTTGGTGTTTTCAGCAGGAATTTTAGCCAAGATCTGTTCCGTGACTTCGGCAAAATTGCCGACGCACGTCGCATACTTGGCCAAAATGTTGGTTCCATGTGCAATTACGGTGAACAGAATAGGCATCTTGATTATCTTTCTTCAGGTGATGTCCACAGCTACGAAAAATAACCCAATCAAAGATGAAATTAATTGCTAAATTATTGCAGTAATTTTTATTTTGATATATTGTAACACTAAACACTATATTAAATATTCATGTAAGCTTCTTTATATTTCATGCTAATCACAAAAATACATGGCACTGTCTAACAGTAATGCAAGATAAAATAAACATGTCAATCGCCAAATGTTATCGACATACTTCAATTCTTCCAACCCCAGCTTACAGTGTTTCTTTGAAATATACACTTACTTAACTATATTGTACTAATTAGGTACTAGTACCGTAAAGGCTAACGCTAAACATATTCGTCTCTTCCGTCCACCTGTTGTTTCTAGCCAGGGACTACGTTGGAGTCATTTGTACAATACGGATATTTATTAAGCCAATTGGAAACAATGAAGAAATAAGACAAAACGGTCTACAAAATATTAAAATCATTCGTTTCAAGCTTCTACCTTGGTCGTGTTTTTGCCCAAATCTTAAACCAGCGAGATTAAATGAAAATGTGGATGTAAATAAATGATTGATTGCTTTCAGAAAGACCTGTAAAGTTTGAAAATACTTTTAAATGGTCTAGCTCTAGCATTCCTGATAGTAAAAACAAAAATATTGTATTGTACAAGATATTATTGATAAACTACATACATAAATTCTCACAAACGCCCTAAAGTATTCGTGTGATCTATACCAGAGTTTATATGCAATGTTGAATGTAAATGTAACATATTATGACATACCTGAATTCTCTGATTTGAAAACGGTTATTTCCAACCACTGACAATTTTATCGTTTAAAGCTCGATTTGTAAATTACTATCGCCGAGTTTGACCCATCCAGAGGCTGAAAGTAGTACAAAACACAGATTTTCTTAGAATTGAATTTTTGTTGCCAACGATTGTTGAAGGATTGACGATATTAACAGCAGTTCACTCACATCAATAGTTAAGATATTGAATGCTATAATACTAACCTCCTCTTCACGTACAACTTAATGTTCATTCACTGCAAGCAACTCAGCTATTATAACCATACAAGTTGTAAGTCTAACTGAAGTCACACAATTATACAAGCTAAACTATTTTGTATTCAACCCTGCCAGCAAGGGCAGCAGCATTTAAGTTTGAAGTTAGTAGTGCTATTACACGAGAGCGTATTAACAATTTTACACTACTATTTCCACCCCAATCAACATCATCACGTATTAGTGCAGCAGATGAATATTATTTTTTAACAAGATAAACAATTGTCCGTCGTATTTTTGGTTGCGTGATGTATTGAGCATTATTGGTAGGTAATGCTTGTAGTGTTTTCGTTTTCGCTATGTACCCTCTGTTCTCTGTTCTATCAGTCACGAGCATCTGTTTCTGTTTGCTTTGTAGACAACAAAAAAGAAACCTGCTTAAAGTGCCCTGTAGCTGAAGTAGCAAAGTACCGGAATAATTCAAAATGATACGAATTATCAAAAATGTTAACAAACTAGTAGTATTAATTGCAATTTTCTATTCCATTCTTATTTGCAGCCTTCCGTTTTTCCATACTTTTGTTGGCATTATATTATAACGAGAGTTCATTCGAATTTGTGAAGCTCTGTGAACGAATAGGTGTACGAGTCATGAGTCATCGTATGTTTGAACCGACTGACATACAAAACGTTTACAGCACATTACTTTACGTGATTTTCAGAGAGCGCATTAAACCTATCGGTTGCACTCAAGAGGCAGGAAAGTCTACGACTCTTTGAAAGTGGACGGATTTTGCTTTAAAATCTTTCTAACTTTATGAGACACTGCCGAGTTGTTTGCTTGGTCGCAGTAAAGAATAAAATATCTTAGTCTTGTATTGGAATCGTATTTGTATATAAAAAATGAAGGAGCATCTAATCTCATATTCGTAGAATGCAAGTTAAAATTTGAAAAATCATATTTATGCAATGATGATATAGTGGCCAGAGCCTGGGTGTACATTAGTTTACGAAGCATATTATTATAAGCATAAACTTGCACACCATAATAATAGGTATTAATATATGATTCTTGTAGCACATTGTCATAAAGCATAGCTTTCTCACGGAATAGACAATACATGAAATTCAAAGAAATAGTCATCAACAAAGCGATGTAACGCTGTGCGAAATACTCGCAACTTTATAAGTATTTTTTTTTTCACGATTTTATATATTATGTAATTGTAATTGACAAATTGACAATGTTCGAAGCAAATATCGTTTTCACGGCAGGCATCACTGCCCATTGTATTGATAAAACAAATTTTATTTGCAACTTAACGGTTAATCAACTACGAGGGTATTTTGAAAGTGAAAAATACTTGTAATTGGTAAATTTTGAAGACAAAAAAGTCCGTGGGTTGGGTGAACGGACAGACAGCACATGCAAGTCCCTATAAATGCAGCCAAGAAGACATTGAAGACATTATAGTATACTATAATCCCAATCTTCTTACATAATTCAACCCACACACAAACAAACATTCATCTTTTTCCACATGACGATTGGATAATGACATTGATGACTCATAGTAGGATGATCCCTCGTCTTCTCCGGTGACTTGAGCGTGGATAACGATGAATCAGCTGAGGTCAACTCAATCAAACAATCTAAAAGACTAAACTAGACGACAGTAAACTTCTTTGAGATTTGCAATACGATGATAAAATGGATGTGAGGGGTGATATATGAGACAACTAGCAAACAGCATGAGAAGTGTTGAAAGAGAAATCATATTGCGAGTCGCTCAACACAATAACAAACAGCAAAGGAGTTTGTGTCGATGAGCGAAGTAAAGACATGATATGACGCAACGCAATCTAGAGAGATCACATTGACTAGATACAGAACCAGCACAACTTATTTTGTATATCGCCTACAAATGTAAACATCTTGCAAGTTATATTTTTTTTATCTACTCACGTTTTTACTTGGCCTAGCTCTTATGCAACGTGTGTCAGATGAAATGAGTCTAGAAGACCATAAAGAAGACAATCAAAGTTTCTAGAGAAATTCGTCAGTTTGTATTTGATGAGCTAACAGTGTCAATTGATTAAATAGCGAGCGTTAGAATTCTGCCAATCTTTCGTTTATGTGACAGCCACACATGTAAAATATATTTTAAATGGTCGTCTAAAGTGTCAAGAGAAAATTATTTTAGTCGAAAAAGTTTTATCATTATCATTTCCAAGAAGTTTTCAACGACTTTAAAAGACGAAGATTCGGTAAGCTGGTGGATTTTAAATTTTGGAAGTCAAGTCTAGTTTAATTTAAGTACTTTCACTTACGGCTTACAAATTAATTCGAATTTTTGCTATTTGGGATCTAGACAAAATGGAAGCTCATCATTTAGAAGCTCCAATTGCTCCTCCAAGACGACGAGCAGAAGAGAGGTCAGAAAGTTCCAGTACAGCTAACAGCTTAGTTTCTGCAGAATTGAATGGTTCCGAGCACCCTGCGTTGCGTGCGCAAGAATTCCATCGATTACATCGGTCAGCAGTTGAAATAACGTCGGAGGGACAGACTGCTGATGAAGAGGGGAAGAGAGATGACGCCTTTAAAGCTTACAGTAGAGCTTTGCATTTTATAGACCAAGCAGTGAGCCTAGCACATCAAGGTGGTTTCGCCGAGTGTGATGTCAACAAGATTGATGATCTGACGTATAAATTAAGAATTACACGGAAAAATATTCTTGAGCGTGTCAGTGACCTTCAGATTGGTGCACCGTCCGAAGAAATGGATAGCTATTTAAATGGTCCCAGTGGCAGTTCGTCCTTGACCACAGGAAGTGCCACTGCTCCTTCGTATTCAAGTGTGGCTTCCACCAACAGGAATCCTCTGCCAAGTTATGAGGATGCTGTTCGAACTCGAAACGATAATGAACAGGTGGCAGGTTCGAGCAGCCATAGCCTAAATTACAGAGAATTGGTCTCTGCTTTGGACGACATTGCTGCTGAACAAGCCACGTTATCCAACCCATTGCCTTTAAACGCGCACGAAGTTTTTTCTGTGCCTCAAAATGTTCAGATTTATTTCATTAGTCTGGACGACAATGTATCTGCTCCGTCTTACCCATCGTTTCTTAGAATTGTGGTGACAGATCAAAGTGGTAAGCCGTTTTGACGTTAATTAGTATCTTTTAATGTTTTGTCTGTCAACATTTTTAAAGTATGCATGTGCATGAAGTAGATTTTTATCTTTTGAATACTCTCTTATGTTGTTAACATAGAAGAAAATGGCGAAAATATTCCAGCGTTTCTCCAGGTGGGCGACTGGACATATCCTTTGGTCCCCCGTTGTCCGATTCTTCTTACCGCTGAAGGACTCTATGTGTTTCCAGATTTGAGCTCAAAAGTTCCTGGTAAGCAGTTAGGATTCTGCTGTTAGTAATAATTGTGTGCTTGTAAATATAAGAAAAGAGTTAACAATATCATTAAATTTTCCCGTATAGGATCCAGCGTTGGACTAATTCTTCCTCCTGACATTAGCTCCGAGAACCGCCAAACTTTTGAGGAAATACTTTCGCAGCTCCTTCATTTTCCCAGAATTCCAAGGGCAGGACATCCAGAGGATATTCCAGCTACGCCGCCAGAAATTGCTTCTGTGTTTCCTCAAGTTTCACCAGCAACTTCACCGACATCACCAACCGCTGATCCAACTAGGCGACTCAGTACTAAAATTGCTGAAGGTCTGGTGACAGGTCCGTTTGTATATTCCGCTTTTATGCTTTTGTATTGATTCTTATTATTTTTATGCGTGTAATTTTAAATAATGATTCTCTAACACTTAACAAAATTATTATCCTCCTTGTGCGAAATGGGAAGGTTGACTGTTTGATGGGGTGAGATAAAGCCTTGACTATTCATAACAGTAATAGAAACGGATTATCTATATACGTTTAGTCGCAGCTAAATTCATTTCGTTATTATTTTTTTACATTATTTACTATTTTCGCTGTAGAGTATTATACTACGCTATTTGTACGATTTCCAAATTTTTGTTGCCGTAATCGCTGCATCAGATTAAATATTATATACACACTTGCGTGTGAATTTTTTATGGGGGGTATATAAATCTTTCTTTTGAATAATGTAGTAAGTATACTTATATCAAATAATGTAATGAATTTGCAGGAGCGGAAGCCGTGTCCAAAGGCTTGGTGTATGGGGCAACCAAAACTTCAATTCTTCTTGACAAAGGTTCATCATACTTGCAGTCAAGGATGGAACCTGCCAAAGAAAAACCTCAAATCAAGCCAGAAGTGAGGAAAGGGATGAAGGTAGCAAAGACAGTAACGGGAAAAGCGGTTCAAGTTAGCGGATTCCTTGGTGAGCTATTGTTATATTGATTTGTTCTTGTTTATTCTGGAAACGTTTTTAAGACTAGAGGAATTTGATGTGGAATTTCAGTTAGCCAAGTTGGAAACGCCACGATGGCACTTGGTCGGCATTTAGCGCCCCATGTGCAGCGCGCGGGAACGAAACTTTTGGCAAAAACAGCAGCCAAAGATGACGTTGATGCATCAAGGAAGATGGACCAAGTGTTAGAGGTTACGTCGGGGGCAGTTGCTGGCTTTGGAACTCTGTATATGGGCCTAGAATCTGCAGCTACGGTTTTGGCAAATAGCCTTGCTAATAACACGGTCCAAATCATTCATCACAAGTAATAACTTCAAACTTTTAGTTGTATTTTTTTGTGATTTCTACATCAGTACAGGAGTGTTATGTTTGTGTATCAAATAATAATGTATGAATCAAACATGTAATGAATTCACAGGTACGGCGATGAAGCAGGAGAATTGGCTAATGACACAGCTGCTGCTACTGGAAGCGCTGCTATGACTGTGTTAAATGTTCAGCAACTAGGACCAAAATCTATAGCTAAAAAGGTTGCAAAGAGCGCTGGAAAACAAGTTCTTGAACAGCATCGAGACAAGAAACGTCCTGCAAATTCCCCAGGAAATCCGTCTCCACCAAATGGGCCGGCTGTTTAAAGAATATTTTAAAGAAAATATACCACCTTGATGACATTGAAATACTGGAGTTTTATTCGCACTCAAAGTTTGAATTGAAAAGACGTAGTAAAACTTCATAATAAAGTTAGCTCGTGCTTTGTTCGATTTATGATCTGAAAATCAATGTAATTGAAATAATGTCATTGACCATGTATCTGTTAGCGTAGACTGACGAATGTAAATCTCTATACGCACTATGGTTATAAACCGTTCCTAATTAATCAGAGTATATTAGCATATCTTTTGAACAGCAAAAAATATTTTGTATACGTACGTACTGTGCGCTCACGGTTAATTGGTGCCGGCTTTAGTGTGTAAACTCACCTGTATAATAAATCAGTGTCTGACGTGCCTTAGACTAGCTAAAAAAAAAAGATCTGACTGGATCTGACTGTGGTAGTTGGTAAAGCTAAAATTTAAAATACGAGTCTTGCTTAACCGTAACAAGCTATGATTATTGTGTTGAAGGTGGTGGTATGAAATAATTACTTATTGTGGTTGTAATTGTCAGATAGCACTAGTATTATTTTACGACAATCTTTTTATGGCTGTATGTACCATGACGTGGTGGCATATTAGCAGGAAAACGTCCATTTCTGTAATTTATCGTTACTATTATTTTCATTTTAGCTTGTTGTGTCTCTTTCCTCCCTCGCCACAACAATAACGAAATCTACATTTTTAAACAATATAGTATGAGGTTGAATAGATCTTAAAACGTCAACATTTTCAATAACCATTTCTGACCAGAATATTGTATTCTTTTATTAGAGGTCTAAGTTTTTCTTAGTTGACATTGTTAGACAAAAATTCTATATACATCAGCATTATTGGTCCAAATTAATATCAAGTATAAGAAACAAGTGATATGAATAAGAATTGTAACTCGTATGTAGTAACATAAGCTGTCGAAAGGGTGATATAATTTAAAACTCGTAAATTCGTGTATGAAATGTGACTTGTTGTAATTTAGACATCGGCCTGAGTCACTAAGCATTCATGTTTTACGCTGTGTGCTAGTATAGATTGAAGGTATCCCGTAATTCCCATCCTGATATTCCGTACTTATTAATTATAAAGCTTTAATTTCTTGATGTAAAAATATGGTGCATTAATATTTTTATACGGTGCAGCTACTTATAATTCTGTGAAAATTATCTTCCTGTACATGCAGAAAATATTGGAATCAATCTTGTATGTATATGAGTGAACAGACTATTGAATAACTAGTGCTGTTGGCGAGACAGTAATGTTAACTATATCAAATTGTAAATCTCAGGATCATGAAATAAAATATGTATTTTAAAAACGTTCGTCTATCTTATATCCTTGCATTATATCTTGTTCATCAAAATAATGTAATATATCTGTAATGTTTGCACACTTTGTATTCATGATAATCCAAAATTGTCGTGAAATGCAATCCCATGTAAAATTTTAAACATTAAGACCGCAAATTGTCGGGATTTTGTTTCCACTCAGCATGGTGTTTTAGGGTGCCGTGAAGACCTAGATTTAGCTTTTGCCTGTGCCTTTTGAGAATTGTATATACCTTCATTTCGTGTCACTTCAAAAGTTCTTCTAGCAACATGCTTTTTTGTTCCCATTATCCTTAGGAAGTCCGTGTTTGTCAGTGCACAACAGCTATTGATTGAAGGGTATGGCTATTGCTGCAGGCACACGATATTCCATTTCTATTGGAATCCATGCGCTTATAATGTATACGTATTTCGTGTGCATATGTACTTTTGAAGGTATATACCCATTGTAGTTATGAAGCTATACAAAAGCTTTTCAGAGGTGAAAGTGATCAAAAACTTAATGGATGGAAGTTTGTTTGCAACTACTTGAGTGCTTAACCGTTAAGTGTTCTTTGTCACGAAAAGACACAGCCTCGCAAAATTTTGGAAACGATGTTCATGCCCACCATTTAATTAACATATACCAGAACGTTTCATCGAACTCTAACCTATTTGGAACTGATTTTTGATGAATGAAATACTAGAAAAGTAATTATTTAGAAGTCCAACAATTTATCTGGCTTCAGAATTCCTTTAGAAAGCTTTAGTTCCTGGGCTTTCACCAGAGACCACCAACATTTCATACGGGCAATCTACTGACTTCAGCAAATAATCATTATCGGATTCGCTCTCATCATTCACAACATATTTGTTGATGATGTTTACTCGACAGCTCAGATTTTCAGTTTTGACTCTCCAAGTAGTAGTGGCAAAGAAAGCAAACAATTGGGGAAGTCTAAGAACGGAAGTGGAGACGTAAGTAAACAAGACGAGAAACTGCCTTTCCCATCACACCAATCGTGTTTCTCCCTAACACTCTCCTGTGTCTCTTTTTACTCGTTCTTGTGCAGTAACATTTTCACAGAACTTTTACTCTGGCACATATTGTATGCACGTAGGTATGTATTATGTATACATTATATCGTCCGTCACGTTTCAGTGAGATCAAAGGAGCAGCAAAAGAAGCTAATCGAAAATGCCTTGCGCCAACACATAGCAATATAGCAGCATCCTTGTTCTCCAAAAACGAAACTTTCCCATTAGAACGACATACAAATAGGTATGTACTTTTGTCATCGAAAGTTACTTTCACACACGCACTCACCAGCAGAGCTTTTCCCCCATTCTAGTCCTCGCAGCATCCAGCATAAACATTTTTTTCCCTCCTTGCAGCCACGTTAATGCAGGAAGTCTTAAAAGCAATAGCCTGGCTTAACTCCACAGAGAACGATTTTTTTTGCTTAGGCAAGTGTACTTTCTCCGTTCGTGGAAATAAACACTGCTTTCACTTCCTTGTATGCCTTCCGCAAGAGATGGAACAGTTGCTAGATGGAAAATGCCACATAATTCATGCGAATGAATAGCCCATGGGGATGCTATTTATACATGGCTTTATACATGCATACATAATATTTTGTTTCCAAGAGGAAGATTAACTTCTGAGTAACCAGGAACCTACATCACATCAACTCCCTATTGGGGAAAATCTGACGAAAAGTGCTGAAAAGGGACATTTCTGTAATGTGCATTGGTCGACTTTTTTTTCAGAGAAAGTTATAAACTTGGATTAGCAATCCGTTTCTATCATCATCGTCGTCCCACCGATCAAGTAGTTGGATGCTTAAATGCATAAAATTGTATCTACATAGTATTGGGTAATATCATCTATATTTCTATTGCATGTATAAATAGATCGGAGAAAAGTATGAAGTTCTTTTCACTGGCTATTACATATTTTAATGTTAAGAGCTCTAGCTCCAGCTCCCTGGATTCAATCGGCTATGTTCGTTTGGAATTACCACGAATTATGTAAAACTGTGCGCTCCAGCCAGACTAGAGCATGCACTGGAACGCTTCTACGTACATACTAATATGCTAGTCGCCTTTCTCCGTGTAACTAGTAGCCATCATTACCATGTATCCAACCGGTAGACATGATATGCTTGTACAATGGTCCCATTTTTATTGCAGCTTCAGTTTGGAGTTTCAATGTCTTCCTCTTCCTAAAGCACCCATCCGAACCATACATGCATTCGTTTGGTTGTGGTGGTGCTGCTGCTACACACAGATCTTTACTTGTTAGCTGGAAGAGTAGCTGTTTCAGTTTGTTAAAACTGGAGAAAGTTTCACTAGTTGGCATGTACCATGGGACATAATATGTTTCACGGAGAAAGCAGCTTAAATCCAACCATCACAGTTGCACAACTCGTTGGTGCCTCCTGGTGAATTCAATATATGCAGAGTGGGTTTGTTTGATCGGAGTCGTGTTGAGCACGGATTCATTCCAGTAAACTCTTGATGATGATGTTGAGACATATTTCATTTTCTCCATCCATTGGACCACTATTCTATGACACATAGTACACACCTTTAACTGCTACTAGTAGAGACCGAGAGAGAGAGAGAGGGGCTTTTCCATTGTTTTCTCTATGCATAAGTAACAACCTACCTGTAGTAAGTAGTCTCATTTTAGAAGTGGAATTCCTTGCTTTGCTGAATGTGAGAGCTGTGAGTTTCTTTTTTAAAAAATATTTATTACCACGACGAGTCTTAACGAGTCTAGAGATAATGTTAAGTCTTGGTTAAACAGGCAGGTTAGCTGTACGTCCATTGGTGAAATCACAGAGAGAGGTAGTCTGGAAAAGCTTTCACTTTGCTTTTCTGACGATCGGTTAATGAATAGCCAGAATGAAATGAAGTTACAGTTTTGCTTCCTCATTGGGTTTCTAATGAATAGGATGCATAATTTGTCAGGGACATTAGAAATTTTGCTAGATTCAAGTTTCGCAAGTGAAAGTTGAAGTTTTCTTTCCTTAAGGAAACCAAATTTCTTGATAATACTTTTAAAATGTAAAACAAACATGAGTGCGTTAAGTGAAACCAGAAAGCTCGAGTTTACAAGACATGCCATGGTACCTACTCTGAGGTTACTATGGACGCTGGCCCTTGGATGGTACTTTAGCGCCTGGTAAGTTAGTGTTATGTGTTTTTACAACTGCTATTGCTTCCCTCTTTCACTTCCCGTTTCCCGCTAACCCTGAGATCCTCGTAAAATATTCACCAAAGTGAAACATGCCATTTTAAACTTTGACAGTGTCGTTGGGGGAATCACCTCATCTTCGGATAAGTTGGAAAATGTCACACAAACCATTGCAAACCTTCTTCAAGGTTATGATATTCGACTTCGACCGAATTTCGGAGGTAATCCAGTTTTTAAATCCTTAAATTATCTGAAGCATTCGAATTAAAAGCCTTTGTTTAAAAAGAATATGGCTAATTAATTCTCTCTTGAAATGTAGGTGCTCCCCTAATCGTTGGAATGGATCTTACCATAGCAAGTTTCGATCATATTTCGGAGGTCAACATGGTAAGCTTTTCACTTGGCACATGCTCAAATGCACTTGAGTTTC
>JAQIXW010004728.1:0-11214 GCA_034700685.1 Willowsia buskii | reverse complement strand
GTCCATTTGCTATTACGTCCATCCATTTGCCATTCATTTATCTTTTATGCATAATTCAGTATGTACCCAAAAATATTTCTTCTCTTTTTGGAACTTTTCTAGGGATGGTCAGCTCATTGCATTACGTAAACAGAAACGTATGCATAGTGGTACGAGGTACAACTTTTGCTTTTCCCTTAAAATTTACGTTTCGGCACTTTGTTGAGAAACATAAGTCTAGCAAAGAGAACTTGAAGCAGTACGGGCAAACATATTACAATATTTGACTGGAAAAAATTGGCTTCATTATTTTATTTTACCGTTTTCCTACAAAAAAAAAAATAATCCCGTATCCTCTCCATTTTCCGCTTCTTCTCTTTAGGCATATTTTTGTGACTGAATACTTGTTCTTGTTTCTGTCTGCCTATCATATAATCACATTTAAAGAAGGCTAGTTTTACTCTTTTCTTCAAAAGTTGCATTTATCATGCTTGCTCTCTTACACAGAATAATACATAAGTAATGCATGGTATTGCAGAGCTACTACCATTCGTTTTCCTTTTTCGCTTAGCCTCAGCATTACGATTTTTTCCAATTTTTGCTGAGTTGTAACATTGCAAAATATGCTGACTTTTTATCCCCATTTCTGCTTATATTTTTGCATTATTTATTTAAAATTCTGTTTAAGAAATAGACACACTGGCTCTCTACAGACATCACACGAGCCAGCAAGTCGGTATTATAATGGGAGACATCACAGTCACATTCGGCAAGTTTCATCCTTCACATAAATGCTTTTTGAGCTGCCAGCCAACACTATAGTCGATACAACCACCAGCTAAAAGCAGTGGTGCAAAAGGCAATGTAAATATAACATGATTTCTATGAATGAAATGCACGCATTACAACAACAACTCTAGAAAAGCCAAGTAAGTGGTGCAAAAGAGGCAGGCAGAAAGAGAAGAAAGAAAAACGAGAGAAAATGGATAAATTGCATTAGGGCCATCAGAACACCAGAAAGAACTCAGAGAGAGCCAATATGCAATTTAAGTGATGTATGCTCGTACCTACAAGAAAACTCCACATTTTCATACCAGTTGATATTGAGCATGAACATTTCCAGCAGGCACGACTTAGAACCAGAAAAAAACTATTCATACGCTTCGTACAAGCGCAAATGAATGTGATGTACTTCAATACATTTTTTTCTATGGGCCATCGGCCTTTTTCCACATAACCGTATTCGCTGGTGTAGAAAATACCGATGGTGATCTCTGTTCTCTGTTGTTGAACTGTTCGTAAACAATGACGATAGAATAATGTGTATGTGGGATGGGATGAATGAGCTTACAAATAAATTGCATACCATACACGCGCTCAGTCAACGTTCATCATATAGCAATTCTTTCCTGCATATCGCCATTTAAAAGAGCGAAAACGATGATAAAACACACCCAGGCAAATTGATTTTCCGTCAATAAC
The DNA here is from genome assembly GCA_034700685.1 of Willowsia buskii. NCBI lineage: Eukaryota > Metazoa > Arthropoda > Collembola > Entomobryomorpha > Entomobryidae > Willowsia > Willowsia buskii. The sequence goes on along the minus strand of JAQIXW010004728.1, from coordinate 9,753 downwards.
AGGCTCTCATAAAATTTGCATTACTACGTTTTTCCATGTGGCTTTTGAAAGGACGAGGAAGGGGTTGATGGTTTCTTTCAATTTGAGCACATGGCAGACCTCTTTCCTTTTCCTATCTCTAACTGATACATAAATGAAAACAAAAATTAATGCTGGACAGCTTCACGTTTTTTATCCCATGGTATTATTTGTTTGATAACGCTTATTGAGGACTGATACAAGAAACTTTACAAGACGGAGCGTCGTAAAATGGACATCATAAATAAACATTGCTTTTTAGCTCATAGTTCATTTATTTTGTAAAAGGTATTATTGTATATGACGAGTTGAAGGTTCAGATTGAGAATAGAATAAAAGGCAATGTTTTACACACTGTGTACACAATACAAAGGTAGAAGCAAGCAATTCTCCTTTGTTCAGTGTTGAATGCAAAATCTATTGAGAGAGCGTTGCTGAAATAAAAGTTCAGTTGGACTTTCCGGAGAAAAATATAAGTGGGAGGAATGGGATTGCAATAGAAATTTTGAAATCAAGATTTCCATTCAATTGATTATAAAAATGAAATGTTCTTTTTAAATTGTTAAAATTCTTGCTTTTGAATAATGTAGTCACGTAGTTTATACTTTAGCAACAGTGTGTGTAAAAACTGTGAATTACACACTTCCCTAAATCATAACTCAAATATAAAAACTAATAGGCCAGTATCCTTAAAAAAGTTGAGTAACTTAAAATGAAAGTGCTTAATGAGAAAGCGTCTTAAAACCTGGTGATGGTGAAATAACTTGAAACATGGTAATAAAGAGTTAGTTTAAGTGAGATCACCGTCATATTCGCCGTCATTTTGCTTGAGACACATGGTGTGGCAGAATATGTTTTGACATTTTGTCTAACTTGTACAAGTGCACATGTCTTTTAAGAGATTATCATTATTATTTCTTTCTCCATCTCAACATCATTTTTTTCTTGAGTTACTTGTGAAACACTTTTTGCTACACTTACTTGAAAAAGTGGCTGGTCGTAAAATGACAGATGCTTACGCAACATGACATGACATGAAAAGGAAGAAAAATGCTTCCTTAATCCCGTACATTTTCAACTGTTTTTGGTGTAATTTTGAGATTTCTAGCGAGGTATATATGTGTGAGATGTGTTCACTGTTATTACATATATGTATACATACCTCATATATTATAGTGCCGGTATACGACCGCGTCAGTAAGTGTATAATAAATTGTTTCGAAAAAAATGAAGAAAAAAACTTTAAAGAGATATTTAGAAAATCTTTCATTCTTCTTGTAATTTTTTTGTACGTGCATCAACTTCCCAAGTATGCATTTCCACTGTTGCTGGAATGGAAGAGAAGTTGGAAATATATAAAATTTCTTACAATACTTTCTTATTTGAAAACGTGAGCAGATATATTCTTTTGAAGGGGAAACATGAAAAGCAAGAGGTAATGTGGAATATCATAATAATAATATAATACCCCATAGGCCCCGTTTCTCTTCAAGATTTTATCCCTTTCTTTTCTTTTCTTGTCTAAAAAGAAAGAAGGCATTTCATAATTTTGCTAATTTTCAATTTTCTAACTCAGTCTCTGCTTTTTACAACAATTGTTTATACTAGCATCTCATATCTGATAAGAATTCTTTTCACAAGGGAAGCACATCACGAACAAGAAGCCTTTATACACGTGCGAATTATTTTGTAAAGAAACCCCCTCTGCAAAGCATACAGTCTCTCTGACGTTTAATATGCTCTATTTCTTTATTTTATTTCTCACGTCGCCAACCCAGCGTGTGTTTTCATGTTTAGTGTAATAATATGCAAGGACTAAAGTTGCTATAAAAATTCTCTCATGATCTCAAGAGAGGTCCACGGCTGGAACACCGTCTTCTTTCTCCGTATCCGAGAGTACAAACTTTAATATTCTCGGTGATATTATTATTAGTGTACTATACACTCTCCTTCGCGTTTGTGCTTTGTCGTTTTCATATACGATAGATTGTTTACAAAAAAGAAAAGAAAAGACATATGGAAAACCGTTGTGAAAATGAGCAAGTTTCCGGAAGGCACTTCAAAAACTCATATTATCTTGTAAGTAAGCAAAAGCGAATAATATTGTATGAACCTCTGTTGCATGCTGTTGTTTTTTATAAACCTTGAGTATATTTATTCTTCACCTTACGAATGCACAAATATTGCATCCCAAGAGTCTTTTCATTTTTCCTTTTCTGCTGAGGCATGCAAGTAATGTAAGTAGGTATGCATATACCACGGGAAATCAAAGTAAGATAGTGTAAGTTGTGTGTGTTTTGGTGAGCGTAATTTTCAAAAGCATCTGTACTAAATGGATTTTTTATGCGTGCCAACAACAAATAACGCACAGAAAGCGCAGCAAACAAGAAGAATATAGGTATGTGCATTTTACATGGACAACGTGCTTCTTTATGTGAGCGTGCTCTGCTGTTAACTTATAAGAATTTTATAGATGATACCCGCTTCTCGAATATTACATTACTTGTCGAGCTAGTGTAACTTTGACTGAATTGCAGTTTACCTTCCTAGTTTCCTCTATTTCCATCTATCCATGTTTCTTCTGTTTAGAAAATATGACTGTACAGCTATGTACTACTATAATAATAATGAAATGTCCATCTTATACAAAGATAATACGAAAGGCACTCATATCCTTTGATAAATGTTCACTCAAACTTTCAAAAAAAACTTGGAGGCATCATGCGTGTATCCGTTCATTCATTCGTGTGAGTGCTTCTTGAAGATTTTCTTTTCCTTCAAGAGCACTAGTATCGTAGTAAAGCACGCTTCCCAAATCAAGACTCATGGTTTCTCAAAAAACGAGGCAGACTCCTCGAGGTCTAGCCTTCTTATTACTTCTTCACCATGCACAACTACCAGACACGCAAAATTCTAAAAGACGCGCATGTATGAAACCCCTGACTTTCCTTATTTCCTTATCCCCATCCATTTGGTATTATGCACAATCATAATGATAATACGGTAATGTATGTATGAAATAATAATAACAATCAATGTAATCATAACAGTAATATCACAACAACTTTCGCTGTTATGAAAATTTTCCTGCTCTCAGTTTTCCCTAGTATGTGTATTATTGCACGCATGTTCCAATACTTGGGCTTGGTCGTTGCGTAGCCATAACCGGCAAAAAAAGTTTCCGTACCTTTCTCATTATTTCTTCTCTGCCTGCACACATACTTGCAAAGCAACTGGCCCATATCATACTCCAGTTCATGCTGATGATGATGAGGAATGAGATGTACAATATAAACAGCAGGAAAGGAAGAACTGAGAATATACAGCAACACAACTAGCTATATAGCTTTGGTGTTAGTGCAAGTTGTTGCTTTTTTTCATTTCTCAAAAACTTTTCCCTTCAAACAGACGAGATTGGATGGGAGAAACAGTAAATGGTAACGAGCGAACCAAGTCTTAAGATTCAGATGGAGAAGAAGAATCAGGAAAGGAAAGAGGACTAGGGGAAAAGAGAAAATGAAATAGATGCATGCAAGTTCTTGCAGCAAGAAAGCAAACAAATATGTATAACTTTGTGGTAGTAGTTGTGCTTCGTAGGCGCTTACAACATGCAAGATCGGCGGAGGGTAAAACGAATATTATATGGGTATAGAAAGCTCTTATATATTTCATGGTATGCAGAAATGCATTCATGCCACCACGCACGAACAAACTCACTATCGTTATTCAGAGAGGTGTGCTGCCAAGATGAACAAGTGTAATAATATGATGCATAAGAATATACATTATTTAATGCAAGTTTTCTATAAAAGTTCTCGACAGGGTGCACGATGCACTCGTGGATTTGTATACGAATTATTAGCTGCCTGCCATTTCTCGGTTGCATGATAGATCTGGAAATTATTACACATCGTCTGACGTATTCTGACTCTGAAATATTCTAAAAATCCAACTAGAAATCTATGATCATATACCAAATGTACATTTCTTGGTTTTGATGGCTGTTTAAAACCCGTCGTTGAAAAAGAGAAAAGCATAAAATGCACCTTTCTTGGCTGCGCCACCATAAACTTGCATTGCTTATCATAAAATTATGCTTTCTATTCAGCAGTCTTGTATGGAAATACGTTTTGCAATCATCTATTCATTTAAAAGCGTAATATAATCCATGTACTTTTAATAGAAACAGAGAAATGTTATGTATGAAAAGTAGTATCAGTGTGCATGCATGCATGTTTGACGTATGTATTATATTTCATCCAGACTTAGTTTATTACTTTCTACATGAAAAAGTGAAGGACAAATACTGCAATTTATGTTATTTTTATATGAAATTTTCGAGGAAGAAAGGGGGAATCGTAAAATAAGAAGACGTGTTTTATTTATGAGTGCTTAGTTTTATGACTTTCCCTGTGATGGTAGGTTTAACGATGCCGGTATCATCTTTGCATGCATATTATAATAGACTTTTTCTCATGCGGTGTTTTGGGGCATATGTGGTTTGGTTTCAATCAACATCCCTATTGCTTCCAACACACTCTACTAAACTCCTGCTGTTTCCCACAAAATAACCTAAGCGGTGGTGCATGGTATTTTTGCAAGGGTGAATTAGAATAGAAGCAAAAATGATAATTTATGTTATTTTTTCTAATGTCAATGTAAACCTAAATCTGGGTGACATGCAAAAATTTCGCCATAAAATGACTAAAAACATTCCCTCCTAGATTTGCATGAAAAAAGCTATCGCAAGGATACTTTTGACTCGATAAACGCTTAATATAAGCTTACGGTATTCCGAGTCTATACTGAAGCTTAAATTGTTAAAACAGAGATTTCTTTTCTCTTTTAACTCTTTTTGAGATTATCGAAGCTGAACAGGCAAATATTTACTCTACCCTTAAACTGAGTAAATATATACTCACTTCACTCCTCCATTTTCATAAAGCGGTTTAATCTCCGTTTATGCTTTATATCCATTTAATAAGTATTTATATGTATATTATGTGTTCTGTAGATCTTGATCATTCCGTTTCAATCCAATCACTGAATGCTAAAGTGAAAACTTTAATTTTCTGGAAAATTCCAAGAAGTTGCCAACAAAGAAATGGATTCGATGCTTGGTTCAGTGGCTACCCTTGAATTTGGGTCAATTTGCTAGTTGGTAAAGATAAAACCAAGCATGGCCTTAACGAGTCGGTTTAACTACGTTATCTGTACATAATTCATTTTAAATGCTCCCTACTTGGCCTTCTTACAAACACCGCTATTTCAGCGGATCACAGCTACCTTCCCCTACAAGCAATGTGATGGGATATCTGACTTTGCGAGAAATTCTTTTATAATTTGGCAAATTCACACACATAACGGTTCCTTTTTAGCACTACTACTTCGTCATTTCCAAGTGTGTGACTTCCTCTGCTAAATTAAAAACGGTAAAATGACTCTGGGCGTCTTCATCTTGTGCTCATTTGTGCTTGGCCTTACTTCACTATAATTTATGTGAATATTCTATGATATCTGACTTGTGTAAATATTGAATATTTTTTGTAGCAAAATGGATATATTATTAATACACGAACAAACAAGGCATATGCATATCACCTTTGTAGCATATATGGTCGCGTGTTGAATTTTTCGTGCACGAGAATTCATCACAACGGATTTTTCTTGCATGCTTACAATCTATTTATAAAATCGTACTGCTTTGAGCACTCGACTATGGATAAACTAGCTTTACATTTTAAGTAACAAATACTGTTCATACTGGAGAGATCAATATTTTTTCTTTTGTATAGTATAAATGCATGCGCCGTGCTGTCCACTTGTGTTTGAAACAGCAGCTAGTAGTTACTAATAAACCCCAAGTTTGACAAGTACATAAATGTACGGCAAATAAAGAAATATACGTTTATATTAGGTACCGACGGCGATTAAGGCTATAAGAAGTAAAATGATATATTATATAAGTTTATTTCACGGTTGGAGAAAGTGAAAGAACCATGCAACGGAGTAAACTAACTGTTACATCAAGACATATGCGGATTATACATTACGTAGAGAGGAAAAATCCTTAGGTTCAAGAATAAGCCTTAAACGTCACGGTCACGGAAAAATATGCAGAATAACACATACACGTTTCATAAGCTTTCTCTATACTTTATTTAGTACGGAACTCAGACACAATTAACCATTTTTGTGAAATGTATTATTATTATTATACTGAGGCGATGCATGATTTTTTACTAATCAAAGATCGTCAAGAAATTTTATTTCACCAGTATTATTAAAGCTTTCAAGTAGAGAAAATACGATTATGTTATTTTTATTTACAATACGCAATCAGTCAACCGCAATGTACATAATTCGTATGCAAGGAAAAGCTTAATATAATATACTATTATGCCCTACAATATAGTATATACAACGAGGGATATGATATACATGACATAACTCTGCACAGTTCCGCTCAATAAGCACAGTAATCAGTCCTTGTACCTTTTAACTTGACTCAAAAAAGTAAAATTCAGTATTATAGCGTTAGTAATTTTTTGATAAGATGTATGCATATTATTTTTATCGGAGAAAGGTATCAATGTGAAATCTTTTTTGAAAAAGGAAGCCTATTCATTTCCATTTTAGGCGCTTTTACCAGTGCGTTTTAAAAACTTCACACAAAACCCAAAACTCAAATGCCATTCTTATTTACTTTTAGAAGTATTATGTGTCTAAAATCTTTATGTATCTACGACTTCTTTTAAGCAGATATGGTTGGCCGGTTCCTTGAACGATAAGCATTAAGAATAGGTGTGCACATATACATACATATGCGTCAGCAAAGTTGATATAATTTTTGGCTGGATTTTCCGTGGTAAAACCACTCAACTGCACATTACATTAAAAACAGTTGGCCACATTGATGAGACTATTACCTTCACATTTTCTCCCCCCAAACGAGAAAAGAAAGACGTGTATGGCACTCATTCACTTACAATCTCATTCATCGAGTCACTCATTCTCTATCGCACGAAAAAGGATAGATATTATGCATTATGCTACTCCTTCACTTTGCTCACAGTTTGTGAAAAAAAGAGAAACAGGAAGTTAGGGAAGAACTTACCCAAAAATCTTTCAAGCCAACAACCTAGAAGAAAAGGTGGAACGAAAATAAAAGAACCATAAGGAGTCCCTATAAATGCGTACATACGCAGAATCTAAACTATATAATAGTTTGTGCCATGCACTTGCACTTCTTTCCAGACGAAGTGAGCATGCTATCAACTCAACATAAAAGTATTGGTCTGTGCGATAATACTCAAGCATGAACGCACGTGCTTATATATTTGTAAGCATGTATGCTACAAATGGGAAGACGTTACAAAACGAGTAGGTAATGTAGCATTTTTCCTCCCCTTCCCTCAATCATTCCTTCTTGAATCTTGAATTGACTCGACATTCCCATCAGGGCTTGTGGTTATATTACCTCTTAGTCAATACAATTCTTTGATCAGATACGACATTTATATGACTCCCTGGGACTTGTGATGCTTGAAAAAGCAAGAGAAAAATACCAAACTCAACTTTTTTCTTCACTTCTTCTTCCTACTTACTTTTCTTTCAGTGACACAACAAGAGGAGAGGAGAGAAAAACAGTTTCAACATTCATGAAATAAGTGTAGTGTTGTGCGCTACTCACCGTTGTTAGCCTGTCTTGTGTTCAATTTCAACCCCTGCACACTTGTGCACACCCGGACAATGCAGAAAAGAAAGTAACAAAAACTAATTCTCCCTTTCTATTGACATTTCTCAAGAGAGTCTGAATTTCTTCAACTGCATCCATGCATTCATTGCCTTAACATAGTCATCATATTTCTGCATAACAATAACTCTCTCTTCCTGTGAGAATAGAGACGCACTGCCTTCGAATGAATGAATGAGGTGCATGTAATTAGTAATTTTGATTCTGACAAATAAATGAAAATTTTCCAGTAAAAACTTTTTAAATGAATACTAATATTAACAAGAAGTAGTAGATAAGAAAACATCTTGAATTTCTATAGCCATGTAGCTTCAAGTTTAGAAAGCAACACCTTTATATCTCACATAGCTAGTTCATAGTTCTCAGGTTTCACGCTTTCTTTTATTTCATGCTCAACAGCCATATTTTATCTTTGTGGACTTTCCTATTCCATCCTTCTCTGCTGTCTCACGTAAAGCTGTCTTAATGCAATTTGCAATCAGAATCACTCAACTGGAGCATCTTTCTGTACAACAAGATAGGCATACGCAATGATGACAAAGTTGGCTCAGTCACGTTTTTCGTCTTTTGGAAACAAGAAGCAACTTAAATCAACCCCTTCGTCTCACAATTTCTCCGATTGTTGCAGCATAAACTAACTCTCATGTCACTTTTCCCACTCTCTAGATATATATGAAGGTAGAACATACACTTGATGTTTATGCAACGTACAAGCCACCACCTTTTTTCTTATTTTTCTCCGCTTTCCCCTCCCGCAAGCAAGCAACACCACCACCGCTTTGTCAACGTCTGAGCGCACTTAATTCACCGCAATCAGAGTGGAATTCTTTTGATAATCCCATGGTTGAGTCGCATTCTACATTTCCACACTGTTTGTCACACACACATATATTCAAAACAAGCAAACCTCTATTCAGTTTCTGATAATGCATACAGATGCAATATTACCACAAGGAAACATTCCAATGAAACCCGTTTTCATTCCCTTTATTTAAGAAAACAGTCCCTTGTGTCAAATAGTACTGTTACTTACACATGGAATAAAGCATCCTAGAACAGCAAGTGATCCGATCTCATCGTCTGCATAAACATCTCCGATTTTTGTATGTTTTCTGCCAGAGAATAGAATGAATGAAAGTAGAAAAAAAATTGTGAACGCCACCAGCCGCAAAAACATTATTTGAATCATCCAAAAGGAGAAAACGTGAACAAGGATACACAAAAAATTCAAGACATTTGAAGATTTACTACTTCATTTGGAGCTGATAAATTCTTTTTGCCTGTTTATATTTTTATATGTATGAGAAACTTTCTTAAGAAATCTTGTGGATCTCATCTTTGGGCTGGAAAAAAAGAAGAAAAAAAACACTTCCTGAATGAACGTTCATGTTCATTTCCTTAAAAAACGTAACAACCAGTTTGAGATATCACAGAGTTACACACGTTTTCTTTCTCTTGTAATATATTTTTTCATTCGTTGACTGTCCGTCTGCTGCTGTCTCTTTCTGTCAGTATCTTTTACACTTTGTAAAGAAAATCGCTCCGCTTCTCTTGGAACACTTTTCAACGTTTCATTCTATTTCGGCGGGGTGTGATGTTCAGCTCTTCCTTCTTATACATTAAATGCGAGTTTGATTTCAGTCGAACGACAGGAAAATCCTGGCAGTGGGCTGCATACTTGAATAAGAGATGAAGATGCAAGTAGAGAAATGAAGATATTGTAACGTACAGGAAAATATAAAGCAATACATACAGAAACAGAGGAAAGGCTTCAAAATATTTAAAATGAGATAAACAAATTCCTTATATTTATATTAAAAAATATGTTCTTTATAAACCATATAAATACAACATATATATTTAAGGAATATTGTCTCAATCTGTTTACGGCATATATACTTGCGTACTATTATGATTTGGTTAGCCAAATATAGACACCAAACTCCTTACAATTGCTGAAAGTGACTTGCACATATACA
>JAQIXW010004727.1:0-11216 GCA_034700685.1 Willowsia buskii | reverse complement strand
TATGTATCATACTAGATTCGAAGAGTTGCAACTTTCTTATAATGGCAGTAACATTTGCATTTATCATGGTTGGGAACTTATGTTTAATGTCTGTTAGGGAAATAGTTATCATCACATTGTTATTTGCTACTGCTACGCGCATCTTAATAGTATCTATTTAACTTTTATAACAAACATTGAACATTTTGTCATATCACCGATTTTACAATGCTCCTATCGTGAAAACATAAATACGTTATGTCTTTGTCTTGCTTGTGTGCTATTGTTCTATTTATGCGTCTAATACCACTACACCACAGTAACATCCTTTTCCACACTGTACATAATTAGCTCATTATAATTACATTGTATTCAGTCAGGAAAGCTTCAAAAATATCACACAAAAAGTAATTAACTAACAACACACACAATTGTAATGTTAGCAGACTTACAAAACAGCGAATAATAATGAGATTCTGACTAAAAACAATTAACATGTCACATGCTACAGATTTCTGTTTAAAAACTGGGATGTACCTATTTTTTTGGATATTTATCATTCAAATATGAATCGAATATACACAAAGATGAATAACAAATATTCTAGCAAGCCAGAACAAAATGATAAAAACTAGTTCATACTTATTTACGATGTGTTAACGATTGCATTTTGGATATCAATAGGAGTATAGAACGATACTGAAGACGAAGAAGCAATTAAAAATACACCAGCAAAATGCAACGGATATTACCTGCTGAGTAACTTGTTTTCGGTGTCAGGCACGCATACTCCATTATTGTGACGGTAGTATCGCGTTTAAAACTGCTGACCATGGCTTACTTACATTGTTTCATGCTCTCAAGGTTTCCTTTCTCTTTTTCTCACTTGTTTATGGTATACTTGTTTTAATTCACACCATGATCTTGTTTCAATTCATTCTTTTTTTTCAAAATTTTCTATAAATTATTTTGCAGGTGATTGTCAGTCTCATTGTCATAATTCATATGATAATGATAACAACAACAAGAGTTTACGTTTAATATTCTCTGATAATAACAATGTATCATGTTTCAACAACAACAACTGAGAGAATCAGAGAATACATGTGTGTTTTACTGTTTACATAATAAGACCATTATTTATGTTAATAGAGTGGTTATACTGTAACCGCAGCCAACTTGCACATCGAAAACAATGCACAGAATGCAGCGTTTATAACCCATAAAGCTATTAGCTCTGTGTGAAAGCATCTGTCCATTCAACTCGGAAGGAAACGGAGGAGTAGAAAATATAGTGATGCACTCATTAGAAGTTTGGAAGCCCAAGATAGTAAAACTACTAAATACTTTAACCATAACTGTTTCCCTGCTACTTAGACTCACTTCTTACTACTACTGCACAAAATTACAACGCATTCACTAAACTAGCAAAGATAAACCGACGTTACAAAGTAGCTTCATAGGAGATGTGCATGAGTAAGGCATGAAAATATTACACCAACTCAAATATCTGAGAAAGAACTTTTTAGATAAATGGGTTCAAATGCCGAATTATGCGTGAAAAAATTCAAAATTTTATACCTACCCCAAGGGAACCTCAGTACCCCTCTGTAAGGACCAGCTTAAAAATATGTCATGTGTTAGATCTTATAGGTCGCAGTAGCTAAAATTTCATGAAAAATTTATTTATAAAACATCGTAACTTCACTGCTGTGTTTATTTCTATAAATAAGAACTATTAGTTGTAAAAGATTAGTTAGTATTATATTTATCGGCAATTTCGTATAGTCCAAAAAGCGCACTGCATAGCGTACACATACAGACAGACGGACGAGTAGTTCTTTCATGAAAGTTCTACTGTGTTAGATAATGAATAGGCGTCATGCTGATTATTTGTATGCAAATGGCTGTCGGCGGCATTCGAGCTCCATTATGCTAATGTGGGCATTAAAGGCTACAATTACAAAGAACGTCGTTTTATATACCACATCTTCTGCCACAGTTAGTATCACTCTACCACTTTTAACCTGAAATGAGTACAACAAAAACATAGGAAATACAAGCGTTTGCCAAGCAGAGTAAACCGCATCGAACAAAATGCATCCAGAAAATTCCCGAGGCAAATAAGCAGTTACGAAGAGTATATAAACTACAAAATCGTTTGCACTGTTATATACAAGTATGGAAGCCACAAAAAATGCCTTGGCACAGTATTAGTGGTCATATCTTTGTTTCATTCAATGTTATCATTCAAGCATTTCTGGCTATTGCACATAAGAATGCTAATGCTAACTACGAGTTGGTTCCCGCTTGCATGATGCAGATGCATCGTTTTCATTCAAAAATTTATTCGTAATTTCGGAATTACACATGCTACTCACCTGCACCATACACGATATAATTTATACAATTTCTAAATTTTTATGCTCCTAGCTGTTTTCAACTATGGAGTCTCGTGCATTGGGCATATAGGTATAAGATGATCGTCAGGGATGTCTTTATCATTTAAAGTTTAAATTTTTGCAGACTCAAACAGACCTGGAGGAAATGTTACACTGAAAAAGTTATTTGTTTCGTGTGTGACAATAAAAATAGAAATGGCTAAATGCACGTATAATTTCCCTGGGTAAACGCTAATCAGATAAAGTTACTAAAAGGCATATTGCTTCCCAGTAAATTTACAAATCGGAGAATGTGATAATGATATAGGGTATAATGAAGGGATGCATACTGATTATTAAAGCAATTTAACCCGAATACCAATTATTATAAATCTAAAGGGTCAGTACTGTAGTGCAGTACATTACCATTCACGTATATCAAAAACTATCAGTGCCAAGCCACCACCTAACAATCACTATCAGAGTTTTAATCTCCTCTTCATCGAAGCTGTCCAGCTGCATAGCATAAATTGTTTTATTAAAAACTTTCTCCCTTCATATTAGAAAAGGCATGCACAAAAAAAACCGAACTTTATCATCATCAACCAACAAGCCTGATAGTCAACTCGACTGGTGGGCTCACTCATTCAATGCTATCGCTGTTCCATCGCCATCATCATTATTATTATTATCCGAAATCTCACAGTTCCATCTCGTTTTAATCCCTATAAGTGCATACTTATACTCTCTGCTTTTGCCTACCCACCACATAGTTGTTTAAAGATGTGTGATGTGATGTCCATTTTGTATTTAGCTGACTTGTACATATGTTTTGATAATGAAGAATGGAAACGGTGGAGAGCGGACAATTTCTGAGGGAAAAACTTGCATGTACAACTCTGTACCAAAGAGGAAAATGGATCATATCTGTAGATAAAATTATCATGATTGTGCTCTTTTCTTTCTTTTATTTACACAGTAAATACAACAATGAACATCTTACACACACAATGAGCATCGTTGTTCACTTTTATTGTAACCTTCCGACAACTTTAAAAGCAATCCGTTGTGTTAGTTTTTATCACTTTTTCCTCGTTATTCCTATGATTGCATGCGTATCACCACTGCCGCCAATACAATGAGGGTCATGGTATGTTTGTTAGTTAGCAGAACAATATTTACCTTTAAAGTGTTATTGATCTTTGAAATTATCTATTTTTGTCCAGGAATGGCGATGCAATGATACCGACAAGCGTCAACAAGACACTTTATTTTGGTTCCCGATGGTGGCCTGGCCTTCTTGAACTTCTTTGCTTATTCTTGTGGTGTGACGATTAGTAGTATGATAGCAGGAGACAGCTTCAAATACTCCTTTGCTAGAACATACAAGATGCCGGCAAGAATGTGGCAACCACACAAAATCTCTCAATAGATGCTTGTTTTGAAACTTATTGCAGTTTAGGAATTCTGGAGTTACTGAAACAAAGGGTAACAGTTTAAGAATGATATAAATAATATGTTCATTCCTACATCATATACATATCATATCAGAAATGCCATATATATACTTTTTCAGAGACTTTATCTGATTACCTTTTTTAACGAATATTCAAGATTTTGATTACTATTACATGGCTACTGTCAAGTAGGTAAACTCTATGATGTAGGTGCGCGGTCAAAGAACGGTGCCTTACTTTTTGAAAACGGACCTAATAAAATTTTAACATTTAACCAAAGATTTGACTGATCGTCTGAACTTTTACATTTACGGAATCTAGAAGGAAATTCTCCAAACTTTGATAGTTTCAAGTTCATGACTTAACGATTGTTAACGATTGCCTAAGTTGTAAGTTTGGTATATCTTATTATGCCTACTATGGCTTCAGACCATGAGGAAAGGCTACCAAACATAAATGCGATCACCCAAATATGTGACCATAATCAATACCATCAATACAATGCATGCTTAGTTTTACCAATAAAAGTGGCGACAGTCCAACTTTTTCCTAATTATGTTTGAGAACAAACGATTTATTATTTGGATTTGCCCTTGCCTTACATGCTTTGTCCTGAAAGTTAGAGTTTTGGAAGAAATCCAGTAGACAGGCCAGAAGGTACCCATGTTTACGTCGTAAACATGTATTTAATAGGGTCTTAAGGGACATTTTTATATTAACATATTCACCCTTTTAAAATCAGCCCAGATACTTTCATTAGCCCGAACAAGAACTATGTTAAGAGCAAATAAAACAGGTCAGTTACCATACCCTACACAAACGAAATCTTCACCAGGCTTGTAAACCATTTTGAAATCGGAGTCGTCAGTAGTAATTGCGTAACAAAACACAGATTTGCTCTTAAAAGAGAACATGAAATTGATATATTGTGTATGCAGTCGCTACAACCTTGCGATGAACTTAATTTTATATGAAGAAGGCTTTAATGAACCGTGTGGTTTTTAGTTTTCATATCATAGTCCAGCTTTATTTATGGGCATATATTTGGTTGACAAAGGAAATTTAATGTTTTTGGTTTGTTGCTGTGATGGTGGCTAACCTGAAAAATACCAATCCAAATTAAATCTAAACAATAAGGTGCTTTTACGTTTCTTATTTCATCAAACGCTAAGAAGGGTAATGAATTGGGGCTTGCTTTCTGGTAAAAACTTTCACAAGCGATTCTGACAGGTGACGATAAAACGAATAACAATTTGAAAGTGCAGTATGTGCAGAATTAATCGCCAATGAATAGCTTTAAAATTGAAAAAGAAATCATGTATAAACTCACAATGTCATTAAAATTTCGAGTTAAAAAATGAAATGTTCATGCATAGGTACATGAAGAAAATAAAAATTGTGATTGTTTGAATACAAGTATTGCGGTGCGTCAAAAAATTATGTGATTTTTATGTTACAAAAGGAGTCGTATCGGGAAATTTAACCTTAGCAGAAGCGTACTACACTCCTATCAAGAGAAAATATGTTTACAAGCAATTAATAGCATGGGGATCACATATTACATAAAGAAAAAGTAACCAGACTTACTCGTCTTGGTAAAACATGGAAAATGCTAAAGTATCACAAAATGTAAAGTTATTCTTACACATCCAATATCTGTAACTGGTAGCTTTTCTATAACCTCTTGGCATCACATAATATATAATATCCGAAATGTGTTATTTTTTAGAGCAATATAAACGTGAATTTACGTAGTTGGGAGGTTCCCGTTGATTGACAGCATAATCTGAGTGTAAATTACGGTTTTCAGTTTGACTACGAATTTCGTGAGATGAGCAGACCAGGTCAAGCAAGAGTTTTGGAAAATGTTTATGCTCGCTACTTATGTTATTACGAGCTTGCTATTTATGAATAGATGAGTTGTAAAAGAGAAAATCGAGTTTGATTGTTATTATGTAAGTCTTGCTTAATATAATCGTTATGTTGGTATCACGCAATTTTTTGGGGTATTTTCCAGAGAAAAATAATTGTATTTCATTTTCCCCTCTAGTTTCATTTCATCACAGGGTCTCGTCATGATACGTTTGTTGGGGTCGTTTAGTGGTTTTATATTATACTCTTGAAAGTACGGTTCAGGTTACAGTTTAAGTCAAAACTTGATCTGTATCTTATCACATCATAAACGTCACGTGGCACATCCGTTTTCACTCCCACATGGGGCCTTCACATTACACACATTATTATTTCATAACTCATACAACAAATGCAGAGAAAACCAAAATTCCAATCCTTGTACATTTTATCCTGACTTATTCTTCGTATGACATGATGGGAGCAGAAGTAGTATCTCTTGTTCTTTCCCTCCCAGTACAAAGTGGTTGTTACTACTAACATTGTAGCAGTAATAACTTCTACTACTCCTACCTTTACCACTCACTGCAAAACAAGATGAGAGTAATCTACTGTCAGATAATTAGATGTGTTACATAACGCAGCAATCAACATTTTGTTTCTATCAAGTAGGTATACATGTAACATGCATATACCTGCTGTGAACTCTTTACTAAAAAATTTGAGTTTTTCTCTCGTAAAACATGAAAAGTACAAACCAAACCAAAAATAGAACAACACTTTTTTAATTGAGCTGTTATCTTATTTCATTCGCCTCTGTGGACTCTATTTGACCGGAGGAATAACGCAACCATAAAAGGGTTCCATTAAGTTTTAAGATTCTATTGCTGTTGGCAGTAAATACATAGATCAAGCTTCATACATGGAATTATTTGGGTTACAATTTTATATAGGATTTCATATTTTTAAGCAGTTAGAAAAATTGATACAAGATTTTGCTCCTATAAGAGTAATGCAGATTTGACAGAAAGTCAAAACAAGAAATACTATTGTTTTATACCTTTCCTCCTTTCTTGTGAATATTTTATGCTGGCCATGGTTTTATACTTTTCTGACATACTGCAAAAAGGAAATAGTATGTATGTACTTTATATGAACTTTCTAGCTGTTTGAAGAGATGATTGACGCTTTGTACTGGGAAAGACAATGTATTTTCAAATCATTATCTCATATTAGTTTTTGTGTTGGCTAAATAATGAGTGTGGAAATCATCCTGTCATGCTATATACCATTCTGTATGTGTTCCTTTTCTTGCAAAAATTAGATAGTATATTGTCCTTTCTCCTCAGAAAGTCAATGTTGTTTCAATAATATAATTACAGCAGGTCAAGACGCCGCAACTACTACTACCACGTATGATACAATAAATGAATGATTAAGTCATGCACAAACAATAATGGTTCGGGAAATTGTCATACTTGCTTGAATGGAGTAAGAAGTAACAAATACAAAATTAATACATGAAAAGCTCGCAAAACCAGAGCTCAAAGTGGAATTTCCGATGCTAGTAATGTTTATTAGCTTTTTCGCGTTCTCATTTTATTTTCCGCCGTCTTTTCGTCTAATGTCTTTGCACAAAACCCATTTCCACAAAAATCTTTGGAATTTTCTCCTTCACTTTGTTTTTTATGTAAAATCTTGCAATAATAATAAGCTCTCATTCTCTTCACCTTCTACACTCCCTTTCATCATCAGTTTATCACACAACAGTAAAAATCGCTGTACATACATATATTACTGCCTTGCCTACTGCCAAGCATGTAAATAATGTACACATGTACAAAAATACTACTTCTACAAGTACACAGCCTTTCCTTTCTCACTCAAGAAACATGAGTTTTACTTGACGCTGCTGACGTATGTAGGTTGCAGCACCACTCCACATGAACAGAAGTCACCAAAGTGTATTATGATATCTAAATTATTTATCATCAATCTCCTCGTTTTCATCACGAGGCTTCCTGTTCTTTATGTTTCCACTCCTGTCAGAACGCCCTGAGACAATTTAGATTTCAGGCTGATTAGACCCTCTACGACGATCAAGACCAAGCCAAGAAGACATAATAAAAATACATATCCCGTGTTATTCAGTGTTGTTGTTTGTTCTACCAATTTAATATTACATGCGATTATACACACACAAGAAAAAGAAGGTGGGCAGCGCCTGAAATATGTACCTGAATGATTTGTTCGTTCCCGTTTTTACTCCTTTTAATCGACCTCAAGAAAAAACGCCAACGATATTACGACGACCGTCAACGTAGAAAATTAAGTTCAATCCAAACATCACATCATATTAACATCGACATACCGTTTTGTTCGTTCGTCATTCGTCGAACACACAATAATGGAATGGCATTTTCCACCTTTCAAACTCATCTACATATTGTATGATGACGATGATGTATGTAACTTAAGTGGTCATTGATAACTTATCACTTTTTTTGTTTCTTGTACTTGTAAGTATACATTGTGCCATGTATCCTACTCCTACCTTTACTAATAAAAATCAGATTTTTTTTTTCTCAACAAATATTCCAGCGTTTGTCAGCCAGGTCTCCGTTTTATGCTCTACTCCGTTTTCATTTAGGTATTCCAAGGCTCTATTTTGTCGAGGCTGGAGGTATGAACGTAAAATAAATAGTAAAAGGTAAGCATATTTACTTACTACTAACATTATAACACCGTCATCATCATGTCATCAGTATGACATCTTTACCATAACCTTTTCTCTTTTTTTGCTTCATGTTCAGGGAAAACGTAAATGAATGGGAGAACAGCTCAAAAAGAAGACTGAACGCTTTATTTTGTGCCTTCTAGCAAGCTTCTTTTACCTTGATTTCTTCTGCTGCTGCTGTGCTCCTGTCGTGTAAAACATCTAAACATGACCTCTACCTTTCCTCTGTAGAAATTTGGACTGAAGAGACATTTTTCGTGGAAATGTATTCATTATGTCTAGTAGCTACACACAGCAATACAACGGCGACTACGCACATTACACACGAATAAGTCAACATTTATGTTAAAATTGACTGTTTTTGTGGAAGCTGATGTTCTCACTGTTGTTGTTGCTGTTTCTGACATGATAGTATGTAATGCATAATACTTTTTATATGAAGATTATCTCTCTTTTGCTCGTCTCGTCTTGCTTGTTTTTAATTACAGGTATGATCCTCGTCAACCGTCACCCTGTGTACACATTTCATACAAGTCGCCATCACCAATTTCACTCTCGGCTTTACTGCTTCGAAGGAGAATGAATGAAATGAGACCTCGGGTGATTTGAAATGCTAATTTTTCCCTCTCTATTTATCTAAAACCAACAATCTTCACAAAAAACATGACATGTTTCGAACAAATTCTCTTCCTACTGAAAACAATGATGACTGCTGCTGCTGCCATTCGGCTCGTTATAAATTTCCCTTTCTTTTAGGTTTTTCTCTTAGATATAAGAAATACAGACGGTACTTTACATAACAAGTTTATTTACAAAATGATCTACAAAATTTCTTGTGTATTCACTCACTTAGTTTCACTGAAGTAAATTGCATGTTGATCAAAATAATAATCTTTTTAAAAGTTTTGCGTCTTTCGTTCTTGGCACTGTATGCATTAAAAAAGTACGAACTAGTACAACCCTCGAAAAAATACTTGACGTTTGAAATAAATACCATATAATCATTTGTTTGATGATGCTGCAAGTTTTTTCATTTAAATGCTCACAAAGTAAGTGTTTATGCCTCTTCCAAATAAGTAATAATAAATATGTTTTACATGGGCAACTTTGTCAAAGTTTACAAGTTAAGGGGAATCAACTTACATTATATTAATTTAACAAACGAAACAGGTAGTCAGTACCAATACACATATAAAAGATTAAATATTTTTTTAGCTCTATGGACCATGGATGATGAAGCTTTTTTGTTAAGTTGTTTTATAAAAATTCTGAAAGGCGACGGGTGTCACTCATGCACAACAAATATTTGACGTACAATATTATTATTTTCTGTTTAACAATGATACTGGACCCGGAGAAGTTGTTGCAGGGGTTCAAGTCAGAGAAACGTGATGAATTATTATTGAAAAGGAATATCATAGAGAGGAGATTACTTTAGACGATGCACTTTCATAATTTTATAACATTTTTACAAGATTTTACGTGATTTTGTTGCTTGTTTGCAGACTAGAGAAAAGAAGATTTTGGTGTTGGTTTCTACTACAAATAAGTAGCTAGACATTCACGTATATTTTTAATGAATAAAACTTGATCGGAAATTATTGTCTTAGTGCAAACATGAAAACAACACATTTCTAATTCATGTTCAATTCGCTTTATGAATCTATAGAAAAATGGACATCATGAACTTTTATTTTTATTTTTTAAATCCAGCCGCCTGATAATTAAGAGGTTATAGTAGGAAGATTCCAACATTTATTATGTTTCGTAAATATGCTTTGCCATAATTGTTGTATGTAGGATTAGGATTATAACGTTCAGGAGAAAAAAACAGTAGTAATTTACTGATAAGAACTTATTCTACCTGTAAAATCTATATCTATAAATGTTGGAAATGTTTGATGTATTCTGGAAGTTATCTTTTAGTTGACCTAATGGTTAAGCGAAACATACATAGTGTGTGCCAACTACCATGAAGATGTACGGTGCCCTAAATCACACCGCATCTGCATTCTTAAGCCACCATATTATGGCATTTGGGTATCATAGTCAGCAGCAGTAAGCAATCGTCATGTAACTTCAGACTTCAGACCTAGTCATCATCAGCCAAATGAAGCCGTAGGAGTGTCTCCTGGTTGCCGATATTCTGTGGAATGTGAGACCGTAACTTAAGAATATTATATGAAACTATGTGTAGGATTTAAAGCATGAGAATATTATGTAATATATAAATATAAGTAAACATTAATGTATAAGTATATTAACAGATTTCGTAGGATTCGTGTGTTCTTATAAAGCAAATTGTTCCTTTTCATTTTTATAGCATTTTATCAAATGCCAACTAACGGAGTCATCATATCACTGTTTGATATTAACAGTCTAATACAGACAGATTTAACTGATAACCTGATGACAGCATATAGGGAATCTGGAGGATGATCATATCATATCGCATCTTTCCTTTCTTCATTTTACGTCACTCACAGATACTGAATGCATTATTACATTAGTCTTTCGTGATGATATGGTGCCATTTTTGCAAACGTTTAAACTGTTCATTATCGATATTCGTTCCTGATTTTATCAGTTTTTACTAGAGTAACTATGAAAAACTTGACATTATACCTTTCGATTCTGTGCCATACACATGTCCTAGTTTGGTCTGTTAAAAAACTCTTCTTCTTCACTAATACATTGTATAATCCGTAATACAAAACCTGTGGAAAAAATAATGCCCGTCTGCACTTGCTACTGGGTGTTTCATCTTACGCATATTCTTCTTTTTAATTTATGATAGAAGAAGTATCTTTC
>JAQIXW010004726.1:0-11218 GCA_034700685.1 Willowsia buskii | reverse complement strand
AGCTTACTCAGAGGAGAATGTTATCATTCCTGTGAAGAAATTGACATGCTATAAGGTAACTAGTATTCTTCAAGTCTTGCCCAAATTCATAGCATTCCAAAATGTTTACAATTGGAAACTCTTAAATAAAAGGTTTATCACCACACTGATTGCAGACGTGGATTTGCAAAAGCACTCTACATTGATGCTCTTGCAATTTATGATTGCAGACAATCATTCAAAAATTAAGTAAAAAATTTGAATTTAGAAGGGAAAGGACTAAAATTGTTTGCACAAATATGCCAACGAAAATACTGTAGCGTCATATTTCTCTTAAAACATGTGTGTAAACGCATGTATGCGCAAAAGATAAATCTGCCATTACAAAACACCACAGAATCGCTGCAGATATTGTTGATGGTCGATATCAAAGAAAGCTGCGCATTATCCGTGAAAATGCAATGCTCGCAAAAATCTCTTAAGAACTTTAAGCCATTGCATCAAACTATCAATAATATCTAATTCAAACATCAATTACAATTGAAACACTACATATTTATGCGGCATATATATAGCTTCGTGTTCATAATTCAAAATTTGTTTCGATAAATTTGTAAAAGTACTCCACATTGATACCTGCACAAATATTTAAAAAGTAGTCTTCTAAATTTCATCAATGTAGTTTGCGCCTTAAACCAAATAATTTTTAAAATCTAAATGAATGAAGCGGCCCCGTGAGACAAAAGCAACCGTCCTGTAATTTTTGCTTGAATTATTCCGCATGATACACACAGGAAAACGAGAAAGATAATTTTTGGCTACTTTACCGCATTCTCCCATTTCCTTGATCACATTCATGATTTCCTTTTAAGAATTCGGATGGCGTTGAAAAAAGCGGCTGAGATGATGACAAGAGATCATATTAAGATGTGAAGGGTGAAAGTGCATTTGTCAAACGGATGAGATGAGCTGGACATCTGGCAGAA
Organism: Willowsia buskii; assembly: GCA_034700685.1. Classification (NCBI taxonomy): domain Eukaryota; kingdom Metazoa; phylum Arthropoda; class Collembola; order Entomobryomorpha; family Entomobryidae; genus Willowsia; species Willowsia buskii. The sequence goes on along the minus strand of JAQIXW010004726.1, from coordinate 10,253 downwards.
GTATTTTGTTTAAAATCTATAAAACGGAAGGATTTAAACTATTATTAAGAAATATTGTACACGTACTTTTACAAATTCGCGTATACCAAATAAACCAGGTGAAAGTTTTTAAAAAACAAATACTATATTAAAAATAACATCTTGAAAAAATATACAGTACCTTGCACCTCTTCTCATTTCTGCCCAATTTTTTCATCAATTTCCTTTAAAACGTTTAAAATATTCAATCTCTGGTTGCAGCCTGAAAACAATTTAAAATTTCTGTGTCAATGGAAATGTCCAGTAACTTTTATTATTGTGCCCTACTTTTCCTCGAAAAAAAATGAACAAATCACAAGAATAACACCTTTCATGCGGAGCTATCAGAAATCAGTGCTTTTTATTGAATCATTTTCCTCCCGACAACAGTCTGATCGGTTGTAAAGCAACTTTCACTTCATCAACAATTTTAAGATTCTTAAAAAATTTCTCAACCATTTCAATTATTTTCAAAACTAATTCTACCAGTATCGTCCCAATATTATCAGTATTTTCACTAGAAGATGGTGCTACTTCATTTTAACTTCAGAACAGTCTTTTTTAGAAACAATTTTACTACTTTTGAAAAAAGAAAAGGAAATGGACGAATGAAAGTAGAGCTAAGAGACACTTCCTTGTCGTAAGAGCGAATAAAGTCTACTGAAGCTTCCAAGGAAAATTAAAAGTCGATGAAGCAGAAGAATGAATATTTTATTGAAAATGAGCGTCGTTTCTGTATTTGCGGTATTACCAGTGGAACAAGCCAATCTATCGACGAGTAGCCACAAGTCGTATGCTTTGTTTGAGTTGTTTTATTTGCTGTCATGGAAACTCTGCAAAAGACAAAGGAGTCATTTGACTTGTCTCTCGACTTCTCTGGGCAACAGCTGCACTGAGAAGATAGCACGCTCTGCAAAAAACTCCGCTTCATACTCCATATAAACCAATTTGTAGCATTTTTAGAAACAATACGCAGTATACAGAGAAAATTGGTAAGATCAAACTTTCTGGAGCAAAGCATCTTTCTATATTTTCGGAGAAAGCGATCGTTTGATAGAGACGAAAAGCCTAGCCGACTGGGTGAGAATATTTAAGCGTGCCACCTCGCGAGAAAAGAATTTCCATCGAAAAAAGCATCACTTACTCTTTGAATGATTCCACGATAAAATTATACTCTCGTCATATCCCAATCCGCTGCAGACAACTTTATTTTGTCTCAAGATTTATTACCATTGAAACCTGTTTAAACAAAGGATTCGCTTCCCGTGATGTCTTGGCAATTATTTGCTCGTGCAAAGAAAACTATTGAATGTTAAAAAGCACAAAAAATCATGCGGATTGCATCATTTTTATGCGCAAATAAAATGCAAGTGCTTGGAGTAATAGTAAAGAAACGTTTTCGGCAAAGTGCTTACTGCAATTTATGCTTATTTTATAACAATTTGTTTAGTTTTATTCATCAATACTATATGCAACATTATTTAAATATTTGTACAAATTTTATATATGATGGCAATTCTGCATTTGAAATAAAATATATTCTTATATTTGTACGTTATATTTCATCTAACATTAAATAGTGAAAATGATTTTGCTTGCTACCCATAAATACTGCACAATAGTAAAATATTAACCAACTAATCGCTAATACTATATGTGGAAAGCTTCTAATGCAAATTGGTTTTGGTGGGACAATTTCCTCTAATTCCACAAAAATCCCTAATTTCATGATTGACGCATTGATGAAGTAGCTAGTTGGTGGCTAAAAATCCTCCTAGCATATTTTTTAATAATCGAAGATTATGGATACCAAACAGAAAGTGTGAGGTCTAAATGCAGAAACGAGATACAGTGGGCATTTCTTCACTGATGGCATTGAAAGAGCGGAGGAAAGCTTATAGGAGAACCATAAATATTTTTCCGAAGAGATAACGCCATAGAGTTAACACCATGTTAATTCATAAACTTTCACTAATTCGAAGAGTTTCTCCAAATTTTGTACGAAGAATTCTTGCAAGCTTTCACTCAAATTCTAAAATGTAAGAGATTTGTCGCTCATTTATTGATGAGCAATCATTTCTGGGCGAAGGAAGCATATTAGCATTTTATAGAACTCGTCTCGTCTTCTGCAGGAATGAAAGAAGATCGACAAAGTCATGAAAAAACAAAGTAGTTTTAATTAAATTAATAAACTTGTGTCCTGAGGTCATTTCATGGAGAATATTACGTCTAAAAGTAGTTTTGCTTAAAATTCTTTCGTAAAAGCACTAAACCTTAATGCTTTCACAGAAATATTGGTTATTCCGCATCACTGGCTCATTTCCCCAAACACGTGGAAATGCGTTTTAATCGTCTACATTATATTCCATTACTCTTCACTTTGCTTTCACATCGAAATTTTGCAATCACGAATTATTCATTTTTTTGCAGTAGGAATCTCTCCAGAAAAAAGTTTTATCACCGCACTGATTACAGACGTGGACTTACAAAAAGCACACTACATTGCTGCTTTTGTAATTTATGATTTCAGATAATCATTAAAAAGCTGTGTAAAAATTTGCAATCAAAAGTGAAAGGACTAAAATTACTTTTTTTCATATTCCTTGAATATAAGTTGTGTCAAGCAGTAACGCCATTAGTAACTAAACCACACAGGGTTAATACAGATATTAAGAAAGATATTTAAATGTCATCTTACCATATTAATTACCGTTTATATTCAATTATATTCATGTTTGGTTGGGAAAAATTATTTTTTAAATGTCTTTAAACTTGTTTGCATATATGCTGCTTCAAAGATTAGCATCATTTTTAGTAAACAAAATTAATTTGGTTTATTGAAAAGCACACCATATTGTTGCTTTTACAATTAACTCCTTATCTATTATTTCATATATAACATTTGCGATTCACATGGTAAATTAAATTACTTGAATACTAAAGTAGAGAAAATCAGAATTATCTTTACAACCCATCTTGAATACATTGGGTATCTATTACTTGTGGCTTATTTGGTGAAATTACTTTTGTCAAAAATACATAAATATTTCATTTCTCAACTTCTTCGTCCCTATTTGACTTAAGCCCATACTATAGTCCAGCAACTTTCCTCTAATTGTCTGTTATTTCTAATCGATTCTTCAAGTGAATTGTCCTTATTTTTTACTGGTAACAATAATAATTACCGTTATAATAAATTTGGAAAATCTATCAAGAAACTCAAAATTTCAAAATAAAATTATGAAAAAATACATTTCCGCAAGTCTCGTCTATTAATTCTGTTAATTCTTGTAGGTTTGACGACTCTATGCTTAATTATCAATATGATCAGCAGTACGAAAAAGGAAAAAAGCGCATTGCATTTGTGCTCTCTCAATTAAATGAATTCTACATTGCCCTCTTGTAAAATTTAGAGTTTGACCAAAACTTATTTTAGCTTTTTTAAAATTAAAATAAGATCATCCTACACCATGTTAAATCCTAAATTTCACTAATTCGAAGAGTTTCTCAAAATTTTGAACGAAGAATTCTCGCAAGCTTTCACTACAACTCCAAAATTCTACAGATTTCTCAATTAATAATTGTAAATTGCCATTGTTTGCAACGAAGTCCACGGCTTTTTAACCACACATCAATTTTTCTATGAAACATACAGCCCCTTATTCTGTTTTTTCGACTGCCAACTTAACCTTTTAACTTAATTCTTGTTTGAAGACTCTATTGCAATAATTTTGATTGTTACTTTATGTAGCTCTCACTTTCATATGAGAGATTTTTATACTTAATCGAGCATGCATGTGAAACATGACTCGAAAGTGATAGTTGTTAATACTTACATGTAATTTAATTTGAATTGCCTGTAGTTCTCTAAATCTCTAACATTCTATGTACTTTCCAATCAATTACTCAGCTCATATATAAGAAGCTGATTATGTAATGCTAAGATAACAGTATGGACTAGCTTACTAACGACCTTAACCACACATCCACCTACGGTAAGCTACGATACATTCGGATTATAATAAATTTCCATTTTAGCTTGATCAATTATGTTAAGCACTTCTATTTTATTTACTCCTCATCCTTGAATAAGGTTCCCTCATACGCAACCCTCTAATTATTACACTACAATTAAGTATTGATATAATCAGGAGTGCAAAAAAGCACATTACATTTGTGCTCTCTCAAATAAATGCCTCATACATTTGTCACCAGCAGACTTCTATTTCACTGCGTTTTCATGCTAAGCATGAGAAACCCTTCTATTTCCTTCTCCTATTGGTGGCTTTGCAATTGACTTCATATTAAGAACATTTGGTTGTTGTTGTTCCAAAAATATCGTAAATTTTTCTAGGGATACATTAAATTAAATGTGTTCGTAGCCTAAGTTACGAATCATTTTGCATATACTGGTGATTCCTCATCAGTGGCTTATTTCTCTTAACATTTAAAAATTCTTTTTCTATCGTCCACTTACATTTTATTACTCTGCTTTTTGCTTCTTTTGGGATAAATTTTGCAAATTTTTCTGCAGTCGCACTGCATTCGTGCTTTTGTAGTCAAATTTTTGCAAATTATTAGAAGATATTATGTATACACTCATAAAATACCGTCGTTCGCTATAAAATTGCAATTAGTATGATAAATGCGTAGTAAATAGTTAAATTTCGTAATTGTAGTTTGGTTTATATAAAAGATAGTCCAAACTAGCTTATTGAAAAGCACACAACATTGGCACTTTTACAACCAACGCCTCGTTATAACTCAATATGCCTCTATTCTGCTCTATACTCTGGAAAGTTTCATAAGAGTGCTCTGTGCTCTGAATTTTTTATATCAAACCAACCAATTTGAAGATATTAAATATTGTAATGAGTAAAAATATTAGTAGCCATAGGACAGGAGAAACGCAGAAGTTTCATGTGTAATTTTTTAACTTGAAAATTTCCACTTTAACAGTTGTGTCAGAAATCACACATTTTTTACAAATGAGTAACATAGAATTATTGCGTGTCATACTTTTTGACAATGCTCGTATCTAAACTAATCAAAGCTAAAGCTATAGGCTTTCACAAAACCGGCTTTGTGTTCATAATTCAAAATTTGTCTCGATAAATTTGTACTCTACATTGGAACTTTAGCAAGTATTTAAAAAGTAGTCTTCCAAAAATGTAGTTTTCGCCTAGAGCGAAATATTTTTACATTTATTAGAATCAGTATGTCCAATGAGAAGAGATCAACCATCCTTTAGTTGTTTCTTGAATCATTCTACATGTTGCACACAGGAAAACGAGAAAAGATGATTTTTTGGTTACTTTACCGCACTTTCTCATTTCCATGGCAACATTTCTGCTTTCCATTTAAGTACTGGTCACCGCATCCGGTGACGTCCAATATTCCATAATATTTAGTCGTGGATGGTGAAAGTATACTTTTCAAAATGACTAAATAAGCTGGAGATCCTGCAGATTTCCAGTATTTTGGTTGAAAACCTACAAAATTAAAAAACTTAAACAAGAATTTTGATTAAGAACTATTGAACACGATATTTTTTACAAATTGGTTTATATAAAAGCAGGTGAACGTTTAAAAAATGTTTACATCTGCATTTCAAAATATCATCTTGGAAAAATATACAGTACCTTGCAAATCTTCCCATTTCTGCAGAATCTATTCATCGATTCCCACCGACAAGTTTAAAATATTCGGTCTGTGGTTGTAACCTGGAGACAATTTGAAATTCTTTGTCGTTTGAAATGGAGAGTAATTTCGAATGATTTAAGTTTTCATTATTATTATTATGCCCTACTTCTCCAAGAAAAAAATGAACTAATAAGAGGAATAACATGCCTTTTAGGTGGAGCAATCAAAAATCAATGCTTTTTGGTTGCTTGCTTTCCCCTCGAGAATACAGTTTGAACGGTTGTACAGTAACTTTCACTTTTTCAAAATTACTACGCTCAGTATCGTCCCAATATCTTTCACATTTTTGACAGAAAATCAGTACTATGTAATTCCAGTTCCAGTTACTTTTTTTCACATGTGTATTAAGTATTTTTCTCGGAATGTAGAGATTATAGTTTGCCTTATTTCAAGCGGAAGGGAAACTGGGAGAATAAAAGTTGAGCTGAGAGACACTTCCATGTCGTACGAGCGAACAAAATGAACTGAAGCTTCTGAGCAAAGTTAAAAGTCGATGAAGCAGAAGATATTCCATTCCATATATATGCTATAGCTTCCTCTCTCTACTTTCTTTTCCTTATGCAACAAGTACTCAATCTTATTTTTGGTGCTTGGATTTTGGGTTTGATATTTTCCAGTAAAATATTTGGGATAAAACTATGGTAGAGTATGATATAAAATATTTTTTGAATTAATGATTAGTTTACTTTAGGTTTTCTCGTATTGTGTGCCTGGATTCTTTGGATTGATGTAGACTTGTCGAGTAGACTATCTTCATTTTGCTTTCCTGCTCATCATGTGGCAATTTTATAGGCTGACGTTCTCTTTGTTGCTGAAAACTTTTTCAAATCATGGCATCTCAGGGATAATATTATTTATCAAAATTTTCTTTAAATACCCTGCAATTTAAATTCAATTCCCATGCTCACCATATCCCAATCCGCTGCTGACAACTGCATTCTGATTCAAGATTTATACCATTATTGCGTGTATTATTTATCACAGGCATATATATCGCATGAGTAAATGGTAATCGATAACGGGGAGTTCTGGAAATATGAAATGGGAGCTCAAAAAGCATATCCTATGCGATAAATTAGGACATAAATAAACAATGCGGATTGCATCATTTTCAAGTACAAATAAAATGAAAGTGTAGGCAATTTTAGTTATGAAATGTAAAATTCTTACGATTGACTGTTTGTGTTTACGTTGCATGTACATTGCATTATTTTAAAAAAAATTATGCTGTGAAAATGATACAAAACAATATAGAAATATTTATTGATGCCGAAGATATGTTTAGTTTTATTCACAAATTTTATAGAATATTATTACATGAAATAAAATTAGTTCTTAAGTTTTTGCATTATATTTTGTCTAACATTTATTGCTTTTTCATACGGAGCATTGTTAGCACTAGAGGAACAGTTTAAAATTATGATTTTTCTTGTTGCTCTTGAACATAACACAATGGTAAAATATTAACCAACATACTTTTAATACCAACTACGGAAAGCATAAAATGTAAACTGGTTTTGGTGGAACTATTACATGTTTAGTTTCAAACATGTCCCTCATTTCATGATTTATGCATTTATGTAGCTAGTTGGTAGCTTAACTATAGCTTCATATTCTATTTTTTTCCCCTGGCAACTTAAAGCTTTAACTTAATTCCTGTAGGGTTTGACGACTCGATAATTAATTATTGATTTGAACAGCAGTCCAAAAAAGCAAAAAAGCACATTACATTTGTGCTCTCTCAATTAAATGCCTTTTTACATTACCATCCTGTAAGCTTTATAGTCTGACCAAAACATTTTTTTTAATTTAAAGAAGATTATCCTACACCATGTTAATTCATAAAGTTTCAATGATTCCAATAGTTTCTCAAAGTTTTGTACGAAGAATTCTTGCAAAATTTCACTCAAACTCTAAAATTCTACAGATTTGTCGATGAGATATTGATAAGCAATATTTTTTGGACGAGGAACGGAAACTGCAAAGACTTCAGAAGTTCATGAAAAAACAAAATAATTTTAAAGTTTTTCTGAGGTCATTTCATAGAGAATTTTACGTCTAAAAGGAGTTTTGTTTAGAATTCTTTCGTGAAAGCACTCAACCTTAGTGCTTTCACAGATATATTGGGTATTCCGCATCAGTGGCTCATTTCTCTATACATGTGAAAATGCGTTTTTATCGTCTTCATTTGATTCCATTGCTCTCACTTTCCTTTCACGTCGAAATTTTGCAATTTTAAGTCGTTCCCTTCATGAGACAGTCCGAAGACTGGCTGCCGAATGGAGCAGTTGCTTCCTATTTTACACTAATTTCATTCAACATGGATTTCCATTACAAGTTTATGTGCATGATAGGATGCAATTTGTGATTGTCCCTTACTTCAGAACAGAAATAGAAAAGGGGGCAGGCTGTCACAAAAATTGGAAAGCAAAAAGGTTCAAGGAGCAACCTAAATATAGAACTACCTATCATAAAATAACATAACACTATAATTAATTATTGATATAATCCGGAGTAAAAAAGCGCATTATATTTGTGCTCTCTCGATTAAATGTCAAATACACTGTTCGCCAGTAGACGTCGCATTTTGCCAAATAATTAGATGAAAATTCTATTCGAATGTTTCTAACATCATCCTACACATTGTTAATTCCTAAAATTTCACTAATGTAAATACTTTCCCAAATTTTGCTTTCAAGAATTCTTGCAAGCTTTCACTCAAATACTAATTGTAAGTCGTTTTGAGCATCGTTGTTTGTTACCAATAGTTTAGCTGAAAAGATACCTTTCTTTCATCTAAGGAATTTGGATTTTTAACTCTCAACCTCAACGGATGCACTGCGCGAGATTACAAATAATCCAAAAAGTGAATAAGTGGTTTCGCCGTTATTTTCGGAATTTTTCTTCCCTGGATTATCATCTCTTTGAGCTCGACCTGTTCGAGATTCAGATGCAAGGCTCAATCGAAGAGCTTGTCAGTGACCTTACAAATCAGGGTCACCCAAGCCTATCTCATCTTGTCAGCTTTGGCCTCTTTTCCATGATGAAGCATGTCATGGCTATAGTGGATGTCGAGTTTCTAGAACGGCCTCTTCACTTCCACCTCAAATCCTAGATGAGTATGCGGCTCCATCGCCTCTTCCATTTAATTATCCATGATGTCCATCGATCATTAAATAAAATCTTCGTGCTTCCTTTCCTCTCTTTCGATCTTCTCTCACAGAAACTGTTTGTTTTTAAAATATGAAAAGGTACACTACATTGGTACTCTTTCAATCAATTGCTTTGCGCACAATCGTGAAGACAGTCAATAAATATACGCAAACTATTTATCCACCCTGAATATATTGATAATGTATTGTAAAATTTCCATGTAAGATCAGAGCTCAGACCATTTCAAAAATACTGTTCAAAAAGTCTCACAGTTTGTCGCTGAGAAGATGATAAGCATGTATTTCTGGGCGAGGGAAGCATAAGAGCATAAAATAGAGATCGTCTTGTCTTTCCCCAGGATGCAAGAAGAGCGTTGCAAAGTCATGGCGCATTGACATTGACACATTGACGCTCTTGCATTTCATGATTTTAAATAATCTTTAAAAAATTGTGTAAAAGAATAAAATTTTGAAACGAAAGGACTAAACTTGTTTACCACAAGTATGCCAGCTACAATACTGCTATTTCTATACCCGTATTTCTCTTCAAACATATATGTAAAAACGTTTACGCACAAAAGCGTAATCTGCCATTACAAAACACCATAGATTGAAAGTGGATCTAGTTGATGATCTCTCCAAATCAAAAAACATCTTAACCTCATAAAATATTGTTGAATTACAACAGTTTTGCGAGGAGTCGCAGAGCATAATTGTTCCGAATAATTTGGATGAAAAAATACATTTTCTTTCATCCAAGGAATTTGGGGTTTTTAAGATTTTAAGGGGCAGGGCTAATGACAACTATTTCAGTTGAACTTTCATAAAATCCAAACCTTCTTTTCCTTTATCCCATAAAATAGTAATCCCACAAGACGAAAGCATATTTTGGGTGTTCATCCAATTAATAATCATGAAGTTCCAGGAATCAATGACATTTTAACCACACATCAATTTTTCTATGAAAATTACAGCCCCTTTTCTTAACTTTTAACTCATTTTTTGAAGCATTTAACAACCCTACAATTAATTGTTGATGCACTCTGATCGAGTAGAAAAAGCAGATTACTTTTGTGCTCTCTGTTAAACGATCTATAATTAAAAATCTCTTAAAGGGACGTTAGGTCATTTAAAATCAATTACAATTAAAACACTATTTATGTGGCATAATAACTTTATATAAATTTGCAAATTGCATTCAACCTTGTTGCCTTTTCAAACCCATTCAAATTTTCTCATTTGAAGATGCTAAATATTAATTGTTTATCGTTGCGGCTAAGGATTTGAAGTGGTCATGAAGAATGAAAAATATTGAGAGAAAGGCATATTATGTAGTTTGTATTTTGTGTCTTATGATTTGTGTATTTGTTTGTATGTGTA
>JAQIXW010004725.1:0-11218 GCA_034700685.1 Willowsia buskii | reverse complement strand
GAACGAAATAAAAGACATTTTACACATGATCATAAAATTTCAATTTCCAACTAAATATCTGCTTTCAATATGAATATTATTTCAAGATTCTTCACTCAATATTATATGCATATAAGCGTTATTCATTGTTCTCGTTTCTTACTTTATCTCACACGATGTAAGATATAAAATACAAAAATGTTATTTATATGCATCTACGGTAAATGTCGGTTCTGGCTTTTACATATTATCTCAAAGGAAAAAATCAATTGCCTAGTGCTTTCAAGCCACCGATCAAGAAGACACGGTGACTCTTAATCAATTTTATCAACAACAACAATGTTGACATAACATACTTATTCTGAAACGTTCCACAAGAAGCTTGAAGTTGCCTTGAAGAAAGAATCCTGCTTTCATCTTTCCATCTTACTTACTATAAGTATCTTAGCTCACATCTTTCAGAGAGACTCTTACCCGTTGCACTTATTCGTCTCATATTCCCGGCCATTTTTTGCTAAGTCTTGAAATCTATTTACCAAGCTATTTAATATGCAGAAGAAAGGAATATCTAATACCCATACATCATTATTATTATTATCATATATCACATTTCTTTCAAGACCGTTCCTTTCCTCACATGATCTCCTTTAAAACTTCCCCTACTACACTATGGACTCCTCTAGTTACTATCAATATCATCGTCATTCCAGTTATTGGGACAACAAATAATGCAGCTGATAGATAAGACGATATCATCATCGTCTCACAAAAGCACATTTTTATTACTTTTCCTCTTATTTATTTTCTACTTATAGTTTTATCCAAAAACCTTCAAAGCTTCCCTGAACACATGAAAAAATCCAAATATTCAAAGCAAAGAGAGATAGACAGTGGTCTGGTCTCTACTCTGATGTGGTTGACTTCTCCACAACCATTTAATCGTCATCTCATCATCACCAACATTATATAATCCTCATTCTCCTCAGCAGACATAAATGTAAGAAGAGAGTGGATGTGGCTCTAATAGTATGGATTGGATACAGAAAAAAAGAGAAATTGAAAAAGGTGAGAGTAAAACAGAGAGGAGGACAGAGGCAGGATTAGTAAGTCATACCCTGGCAATGCATTTCAACGGCATATAGGTAGGTTCCCTTGTTTTCCATCGTCTCCTCTCAATGCAATCTCTGATGATGGTGGTGGTATGGTATTGGTTTCTTCTCTGGTCTGGTAAAGGGTTAAGTTAAGAAGTGTAGAGTAAAAAAAGGAGTAGTGTGAGCAACCGTGTTAAAAAAACTATTTGGTCTGTCTTATTGTGTGTACGTGTGTGTACGTAACGTCCGTATGAACCATAATATAATATTAAAATGCAGGTACTACCACACATTATCAGCACGGCGATGTGTATATTTATGTGCGACTTGTGTGAGAATGTTGTGCAGTATAACAAGAGTTGTTTGCGAGAGAAGTGGAGAGAAATTATTTATCTTTTGAAATCTGCGTTGATCTATGAGAAAACATCATATTAAAGTTTTTTTAATCATGAAATTTTAAGAGAGTTGTGCTAATTAACTGCAAGTTTGGTTTTGTGCGTGTGTGAAAATGAGATATGACGAGAGCTCTCACAAAGACGGCTAGAATATGAGAGAATTTGGAAGTAAAAATTGTTGTTCTTTGGTGAAATTTTGGGGAAATAAAGTGGTTGTTGACGTTGGAAAATAAAAACGGATACCACGGCGACGACGGTAGGTCTCTCTAATTGTAGGTGTATTCTTACTGCAGCAAAAAGATTATTGGGAGCATATTAAGTTTTTATGGATTTGAAGATGTAAGGTTAGAAAGTAGTGGATAACTTTTTAGTGGAAAGCTTTGCCAGTGAAGTGGGGAGGGGGGCTCCCGAAGGGGGCTAGGGAGTATTATTGGCAGTTATGGATAGGAATTCGGATGAGGCGAATGCGTTGGAGACGCTGAAAATATTGCATCCTATCATTACACTCTCTGCGGAAAGATTGGATGGCCTTCGGACGCAGTGTACAACGAGTGCGGAGATAACTCATCAAGAAATTAGAACTCTTGAGGTAATTAATTGATTATTGTTTTGATATGACCAGACAGGAAGATGTATATTATTACTGACGTGTTCAAAATTGTTTTTATTTGGGTTACTGTTAAATTTCTTGGATTTTGGATTTATTTCACTAATAGTGATTGTTTATGCTTTTGTTGAATAGGGTAAACTGGTCAAACATTTTGGAGACCAGTTGATCGCGAAGAAGCGAATAGCGCCAGAAAATTTACCATCAGATTGCCAAGGACCATCGCTGAAGCTTTGGCTTCAAGTTGTGGGACTTACTGCAAGAATAACGCAGGGTATTTGTAACCGAGTGTCCAGTCTTGATAGTCTCAAAGATCGTTCTGAGCCGGAAATCAGAGCGTTACTCAATGAATATCAAGCCAACGAAGAAGAGATAAGACGGCTGACTAGAGCACTGCAACAATTAAAACGTTATACAGGTCAGTCCAGATACAATGAAGTGTACATTCTTTTTTCATTTAATTGTGTAATCTCTCTGTCACGTTGTATAGCATGCAATTAAATTAAATCCTTTTTTCCCAAATATTAATTTTAGATTCGCTAAAAACGCAAAGTGACGAAAATGGAAAGCAAATATCCCCTTCTGTAACTCTTGATCTCACTGACCTTTACTGGGATTCGTGGAATCTCCAGAACGAGGTACTAGTGGGCAGCCTATCAAACGCAGCATCACCACATTGCCGTACAAGGGCCACAAGAAGCTCAGTTCCTTCAGAAGAATATTTAAATCATGGACATACAAACTCTGGCTCAGTCACTAGCCAGTCTTCTCATTTTTGCTCGACCACTCCATGTACTCCCGTGACCACAATGGCTCCATCCAGTCTAAACTCGCCGGCATTTTCCCCAGGATCTCATCCAAACATTTACTCACCCACCAATTCATCAGTTTTCTCTCCGTCGTCTACTTCACCTGGATCATACGATCCTGGCCAAACGCCGCCACCTACCCCACCAGTGAAAGGTTCGTAACACATTATGAAATCCTTAAAGTTGTGTAATCCAAAAATAGATTCAGCAATCTCACAAAATCGTACTATTTCTGTTTTAGGTGATAAAAAGTTTCAGACGACACCCCCAGCCAAGAAGAAACAGTCCACAGTTCCTGCTGCAGGAGCTTCAGGAAATTTACAACCAGAGGGATTTCCTCTAACGAAATCCAAATCACACGAGTCACAATTGGCCAGCAGAATTGATTCCTCTTCCGAGAGTAATCTTGTCAGGTTGGTACATTCGTCTCTTGCTTAATTTGAAAGTTTACTGCTCCGAACAGTTCTCGTTGCAAAGCGTTTGTGTTATTGCATTACCTTACAGTAAAATACCGAGTGTTGCTTTAAGTGTTTAGATTTTGTCTTGATTTATGTTAATATTTTTTCATGTTTCGTAACTTTCTTTAAGTAATTTATTCCTTTCGTGTTGGTCAGTAAATCGTATTTTCCTTCCATTCTACTAAAGTAGAAAATGTAAACTGTCGATAAGGTTTGAAGTTCCTTTAACTTTTCCTGCATGCACACTATCCGTTTTGTATTTTGATTTTACTTTTATATGTATGTTATCCGCTTCCTTGCTGTGTGATGATTTTGTGATGTTGCCTTGGCATGTCGTACGTCTTCCTTTGCGTCCGTGGTGATGTTTCCTGTAATTACAAACTCCTTTGGTATGCCATATGTTGGTGATTGCGCATCTCTCGTTACAACTCCACTCACTCCGCACGCGCACGTTCCGTCTCCCTCTTTTGAACTGTGATCCAACTTTTGTAGTTCCAATCTTTATATCAAACCTCTTCCAAGTTTTCACAATGTAAATCTCTCGAATGCATTTTCGTACTCATGGCTAAATTTTGGAAACGGTGTGATGACGGGTTACAGTTTGGAGCAGCTACCCCATAAACGAAGGGAACGACTTCCAACAGAACCAGGACCTGCGGGTCCGACCGCAACTTGGGACTTACAGTACAGTACGGGCTCAGCCACGTCAACATCGAACTCCGTCTTTTCCGGCCGTCATGTAGCATCTACGAGTTCTTCTCTCTTGATATCGTCTGTTGGAGGCTCTAGTATGAGTAGTACTTCGCCATTAAACGCAAGTCCAATAAAATCTCCGCCTTCGTCTCATGTAGAATTAGTGGATGATTTGGATCCAAATCGACGTAAGTTTATAGGATTTCCTTGGGTGGTGTAATATTGCTCGTGATTTTGAGACAAGTAATTTCAAGAAATATATGTTTTACTTTATAGCAGCTCTTCAAGTTCCCAAGTCGCCAAGAACACCGACAATGGCTAGGAGTATGGGCCATATGATATCTCACCGTTTCTCCAAAATGTTTAAGGTTGCAACGTGCGATTATTGTTTTAAGCAAATGATAATCGGTTTAAAATGCAAGGAGTGTAAATTTAAATGCCATCGAGATTGTGAGCCCAAGGTTCCTCCATCCTGTGGCCTCCCAACCGAATTCATTGATGAGTTTGTTCGTCACCTGAGAGATGGTAAGCAAACACAGCTTGGGAATTCTATTCTAAGACTAGATGTTTTCAAAGGTACGGCAACTTACTACTGATCTCTGTGTGAAATTTACATAAATGCCAATTACATGTTCATAAACCGCTTTTATGGTTTATAGGAGAGCCACCTGGAATGAGAATGCTCCCAGCATCACCAAATCAGAAATGGGTGGGACCTGGACGAAATCGAAAGATAACACGTCCCCCAGTCAATATGTTATGCCAGCCTTTTCCGGTAACTTGAACAATGTTAAGAGGCGCGTGTAAAGACCACAAACACCAGAATTGGTCTAGCATGCCTACTTTTATTTTTTGCAGGGGCCAGATTCAAGCTCCAATACCTCAAGTTGTAACAGTTCTACGCCTTCTAGTCCAGCACCCTTTCCAACAGCTAGCTCCAAATTTCATTACCCAGGTACCTACGAGTATTCACTGGTGGTAAATATATTTATCTTGTATGTCATGTTAAAAAAATTAATCATTTTTCGATGCAGATGTTGATCTCGATAGAGGCGTTGTCACTTTGGAGACGAGACCATTTAGTGAAGTAACAAACGATGATCGGACAAGTACTGAAAAATCCAATGACTCTGATCGTACCATTTCTCAGACATCTGGCTCTGGAAGCACAGATTCTGAGAAGACATTGGCACTCCGCGTAGATAGCCAGGACAGTCAGATTTCAGATGGCGAACCAAATGAGCGCACTTGGCCACGTCAGAATTCGGTACATATTCTTAGACGTTTTTATCCTTTACAGCATTACACATATTACACAATACATTAGAGAAGAATGACAACATCCAAGTAATGTTTCTTACTGTTGTAGCTATCGAATAGGGAATGGGATATTCCTTTTGACGAATTAAAAATAGGGGACAAAATCGGCACGGGGCATTTTGGGACGGTGTATAGAGGAAACTGGCATGGAGATGTAGCAATAAAAGTCCTCGATATGAGTTATTTAGATAATGAGAAAACGCTGGAACATTTCAAACAAGAAGTTGCGATATTTCGAAAAACTCGTCACGAGAACTTGGTTCTGTTCATGGGAGCTTGCATGAAGCCTCCACGGTTGGCAATAGTCACATCTATGTGCAAAGGAATGTCTTTATATACCCACTTGCACTTGAGAAAGGACAAATTCAACATGAATAGAACAGCTGCGGTTGCCGCACAAATAACTCAAGGCATGGGATATTTACACGCAAGGGGAATCATCCACAAAGATTTGAAGTCCAAAAATGTTTTCTTGGAGAGCCAAAATGGAAAAGTTATTATTACAGATTTCGGTTTGTTTAGTGTAACAAAGCTTTGTCAAGGGAACAGGTTGGTTAATCGTCTACCGTAGCCAATTGTCAATCAATTTTTACAACGATATCAAAAATTGTATTTCAATACATGCTATAATATGTTTTGTAAATTTTAGGAAGGGCGATTCCTTAAGCATTCCACCAGGTTGGCTGTGCTATTTGGCACCGGAACTTATCAAATGTTTGAAACCAGTTTCCAATCAAGACAACGAGCTCCCGTTTTCAAAGTGGACTGATATATACGCATTCGGTACCGTCTGGTACGAATTGCTGACCGGTGAATGGCCCTACAAAGGATTGCCACCGGAGGCTATAATTTGGCAAATTGGCTCTGGTATACGACAGCCATTGCCCACGCTCTTTTCTCGAGATGTGAAGGTACGTGAGCATCGTGTCAATACAATCAATTCATTGATGTTATCGAAATGAACTACTTAAACTTAAGTGTTGGGCTTTTTACTTTGAAGGATATTCTAATGAGTTGTTGGTCAGCAAGAACTGAGGAAAGGCTGGATTTCCCTAAAATTCAGAAAGTGGTTGAGAAACTACCAAAGAAACGACTGGCTCGATCGCCGTCTCATCCAATACATTTATCCAGATCCGCCGAATCAGTATTTTGAAGTTTGAAATGCAACATTATAGTGATTATATGTAGTCAAAATCGCACAAATATTCACATAGGTGTTAATATTCTGAATACGTAAATAATTTATTTATTGCTGTTATTATGATTGTCATTATAATTATTATTTATACTACAATTGACGACGAAGAAACAGCGCGTGTGTTCTTCTAAATGAAAAGGGTACACCTACGAACGTTTCTCTGATTTATTTTTTGAATTTATTGTAATACAAACCGTAGTGGTATTACTTTGCAATGAATAGTGACAGCAACAGTACTACTGCGACCATGATTATTGTCAGGATAAGTTCTTAGTGTACGATAACAAGCAACACTGATATCAACAATGATATAGCGTAAGACTTCAATAAATAACAAATAAGAATATACAATACCACAAACCAAGTAATAATTAGCTTTTAGATAATAATTTTAGTAATAATAATAATAATAATATGTACTTGTGTCGTATTATCTTTTATGAATATCAACCTCAAAACTTGGTATTTTTCATTTTCATGACAAAACTTAATTGCCGTTAGTATCATCGAACGTTTAAAGTGATAATTGACTCATTTTGTCTTATTTGTTAAAAGAGTTTCTTTGCAATGTCTTATACGTATTATACCTACATAGACATTATATATTAACTGTTATTGTATGGATGTCTGGCACATCTTTCCGTCAAAAATGTTTCTGTTTTAATAATACTAGAGTAATCGACGAAGATGACATTATAGTTTTATGACGAAGAAAAATAATAGTCTGATTTTTATTGCGTCACACACCAACATCATCAAAATGAACAAAAAGATGGGTGTGAGTGAACGAGATTGTTGCAATCCTGCTTCTTGCTGCCTATTATTAGGCGCTTGTAGGATTTATCAAGGGTAGCTTCACTGAAGCCGTTACATTATAGGAACTTCAAAAACAGTGCTTATACAGTATAGAAGATGTTTAAAAGTAAAACATAAATTGTACTGATCAATAATGCATTTCCTTGTGTTTTGATCCTGAAACATTTACGGCCTGAGGAACGTCAAAAGAATAATTGTTTTCAGTCAGAATGTGAGTACCGCTAGTTTGAAAACTTGTAAACTAATACTGGCAAATAATTCAAATGAACTATAATAATTACATGAAAATAAAGTAAGAGGAAAAATTCAAACGATCAAACGAAACAAATTTCTCCATTTTATTGATGCATTCATTTTTTGTCAACAAAATCTCATAAAGAGCGTGCACATAATCAACATAATATATATATTTACTTTCCTTTGTACATAGAACATGATTAAACTCATTATCTAATATCACATGTCCGATAATTAATAGTTGGGAGATTCATCCTACGTTAAAGGAACAGTCTTCTTGGAATGCCTTTGTTGCTTTGCGAGTCTACGGAGAATAAAGCGGTACAACTCCACCTCATTGTATAATTCGCTTTCCATTAACTGCCTAATATACGTGGAAACGACAGGAACGTCCTTCTTTCTGTGGGTGATTCCAAACCCTGTGCATCGGTTAGCAACATCATTATTAACTAACTATCATTATGTCTGGTCATATTTCCATGAAACACCATTTATGTGGCATTTGCAGTTTGCGAAAATTGAATCAACTTTAACTTTTTTAGTCGAAAATTGAGAGCATATCAGTAGAAACGTATGGTGCCGTACGTACTTAAACTCACACATTTTGCGTGAATGTAAGAATTTCAAAAGGTATGTATCATTTTCTCTTCAAGTTCACGCAATAATCAAGGAAATGGGAGGAAAGGGGGAAAACAAAGGGAAAGCTTACCGAATTCATTATAAAGCTGAGCAGCCCCAGAGAAGAATCGTGGTACAAGCTTCTCCAACGTGCTGAGTGTTTGATCCATTTTTTCCAACACTCCCACAACCGAGTATTCTGATTCAATGTTAAATTTTGCCATCTGTAAGGCCCACCTATCATTGATTACTCTGCAGATAAAGTTAGTAATAAAAAAAGCTATAAAACATGCATAACAGGTTTCTTCTCAGGAACACTATATACACATACAAACACAATAACTGTATTATTAACAAAAAGACGAAAAAATACTACAGCAGTTAGCAACCTTGTTTCCAGCAAAAAAATCTATAATATATTATGTATAACACGCTTTGATCATCGTCATCATTTATTCCCTTCTATGTGTACGAAAAAATAAGGTAGAAACATAATATACTGCTGGGTTGAAATTCGGAAAGACAAGAAACTGAACAAACCAGGAACCACGCAAGGAGAAATTAGCGCAGAGACTTCTGAAGACAAAAGCGCGACAGCAGTATCAAAGTAACAAACAACTGTAATAACTATCCTGTATTCTATCATCATCATCATGGCTGTCCGTCTCTCTGACCCGAGAACTTTTCATTGTTTTTTCTCTCAAGAGTTTTACATAGACGAAAAGAAAAAAAAATTATTTACATTGTGGGTTACTTTCACAAAGGAAAAAAGTGACGCAATGTTGATTACGAAGCAAGGTTTTTTAACAGTAGCAGTAATTCTAGATAATGTATTATTATATATGTATCTATGTACAATTAGGTATACATTTTTTTGGAAGTAGGCTTTTCTGTCTACTCATTATATTAACTCACACACAAGAGTTATGTTGTCCACAGAAAAATGGTATCATTAAAGTAAATGACTTTTCTCCTGCCGTATAGCGGCACTCAGGGTCAGCCTGTAACACACATTCCTCAAATGTTCTATGGTACCATTCTGTTCCTGCGTTTGGCAATGTCAAGTTTTATATGTGATTTGCCATAAAAATGGGAGAAAGTTGGGAGAAGGATAAAAAAAGAGAAAAAAAAATCATTGTAATTCTCATGAGTTTGGTTGAAAACAATGTATGTATACGTGTGTGCGTGTACTCTTTTATTTTTTTAATGCAAATTGTATGGGAGTAGTAAGTACCTGAACCAGGACTCATCGAATTTCGTCTGTTCACTTCTTGTTTCGTAATACTGGACGATTTGTTTCGTCTGCTGTAGTAGTCAAGCACCAGTCGGTCTATAGGATCACGAACAATGTTTATGTAAATTGGCTTCTCTTTGGCAAATCTGGACGGAAGAGAGAGAGAGAGTGGAAAAAGTAGAGGAAAGAAAAACAAAATTGATAGTGGCTTTTCGGTAAAAAAAAGTTTTTTTGTTGTATGTAGTTATGGCTGTGTGCTTACTGCTTACACTACTTCAGCTTACTTTTGAAATTTTGTGAAATTGACGTAGAAAAAGTGCCGATGATAACTTTTGGGGAGGTGTTGATACTGGAACCATTCAACCAGGCTGTTCTGCTCTTGTTGAAGGAGAAATCTTGGAAAAGAATGAAAGGAAGAGAAAGAAACAAAAATATGATAGCATTTATCTTTTTATTATATTTTACTTTTTTTGTTGGAAACGGCAGTTTGACAAAGCTTGTCATATTATATATTTTTTCCTGCCCACAACGTATTAAAGCAGACCTTGGCCACGGTGTCTGGTATTCATGTTCTTGGTGAGCGAATCCATTTCTGACGGCCAAATTTTCGATCAGTTCAGATGTGACGTCTTCGCCGCATTTTGGAACGCTATTGTAAATCAGCCAAATACTGGTTGAGCTGGTACTAAAGTTCACGACATGTGAAAGGATGACGGGAAAAAAAAGAGAAGAAAAAAAATGATGGGATGTATCATAAAAATTCATATCTAAAAATAGCAACTTTTAGGTAATGTGTTATGCTAGTACAGCACTTTGACTCATTTGGACGTAAAAATGATGGGATGCTTTTAGCGAACGCTGTATCCATCGCATGCATGTACTACTATATTGTTATTGTAACAAGTTTAAAGGTACAGGGTTCATTTATGGAAAGTAGCATGTGTTATTGGTATGTATGTACCTAGATGTTTCACAAAAATGTGAGATCGAAAACGCTGGATTGATTCTCAGAGCAAACTCTTACGAATGATACATGTTTTCACTATATAATTTTCATATATTGACCGTACGTACCGGTTCTTTCCAGATGGGTTTATCTCCAATTCTATTAGATTATCTGGCACCGGTGCTGCCTCGTTCTCAGGAGGAGGATGAGGATGACTTTTGACAATTGCATTATTAAATTTTGAGGCATTTTGTATGGAATGTTGATGGACATTCTTTTTGATCCTGTTATGCTTCTCTGACGGAGATGGACTGGAGTGGTGGTGGGGGTGTCTGATTGTGTCAGCTATCAGGGACAAAAGGCACATTTTTATGCCTATCAATAGAAGGAACAAAGGAACATACCTGTGGAAATATATCATCATCAGTTTTATTACAAATCTTTTCAAACACATTCACAAACATTGGTTGCTTATAATCAACTTTGAACGGAAAAGATGTATACGAAAAGGGACTAGAAACATTTACTTACCATCCATGAAGATAAATTGTGGAAATGCATGCTTTCAAAAATCGCTTCTGCTTCATTTTTGACACTCCTTATCATTTATGCACCTGGAGCAACTTTTTTAAATCACATGAAATGACGCACAGTGTCAACTTTAAACCGTTTGACACAACTAGATACTCTATCTTTTTGAGAGAAAAAAAAACTGTGATTTGAACGGGGTTCAATTTTTTACACGAAAATGATACAGAAAGAAACGATAATGATGTGCTTTCCTGTCAGTATTCAAGCTAGAACTACTACATGTAAC
>JAQIXW010004724.1:0-11218 GCA_034700685.1 Willowsia buskii | reverse complement strand
ACATGCTAGGGACTGTCGTAGTCGTGGCAACGATAAAGAGAAATACGACGAAAAAAGTGTTCGCTGCTCTCTCTGCGAGAATGAGAACATTTTTTCGTCCAAGGAAGAAATCCGTGAGCATGGTTATCGGGAACATGCAGTAGGCAAGTAATCAATAATTTTCGAGTTCGACTTTTCCAAGATTTGTTGTATGATTTAAATTTGTCTGTAAATATTGTTTGTTTGAATGACATCTTCAGTGGGTAATCATTTTTAAGTCTTTAGAATTTAAGTCTTATGAAATTAATACTTAATTTAACCTCTTCTGTAATTAGCTTTCTGAATTTGATAACGGTTTGGTAACAATAAGTGGTAATTTTGGTCTGGAAATTAATTGCTCAAATTGTCATGTTTTGTGGGTATTTTAATAACAGGTATAAATTTTATTAACTTTTGTCATCATTTGTAATGGTAGCAATAAAATATATTTAGGTTAAGATTTAAGTTTTCACGTTTGGTGCGTCATTAATTAAATAATATGTATGATTGTACGTGTATTAATTGAGGATAACTGATACAAAACAAAACAATAATTAACTATAAAATGGAAGCTGAGTAAAGTATAAAATAAAATTACTTTGAATTTATTTAATAATTCAGCTGCTGAAATTGTAAACGCAAAAGCACATAAAATTTTTGGAGAGTAGGGTGACCAGATATAATTTTATCATAGTTTAAAAAAATATTTATCCAATTTACTAAGCACATATTTTTAAAAATATTTATGAACTTGATCTTAATAAAAAAGGATATCAAAAAACGGTGTCATCAAAGTCTCAAAATGATTTTTAATTTTGAAGGTGGTATAGGAGAAGTGGAGGTCATGATCATTTTTAATTATATCACATCATAAAAACTAATTTAACTGCAGTTACAAAATTATAATAAAACATCGTACAGCAAACAATTTGATAATGATTAGTCACCAGCATCAAAACAGATCATAACAGGCTCCGGCAACAATTACGCCCGCTTTTTCAAAACCCTCAGCCCCTCCAACTTGGAGGAATCTTACGAATGCATCCGTCGAGAAGTCGACTGCTGCGATTGGCTCACCGGATTCCGAATGATCCACTCCATCGGAGGCGGTACACGTTCTGCGATGTCCAGTCTCCTCCTCCCCGTCCTCCATGACGCCTTTCCAAAATCAGTCATGACCAATTTCGTGGTCACCCCCTACGCCAAGATAAGCGACACTGTGGTGGAACCATACAACTCCATCCTGGCCTTACCCCAACTCATCGACAAACGCAATCTAACCGTCTGTCTGGACAATGAAGCGCTTTACGAAACTTTGAAGCTCTCCTGCCCCCTCTACGACGACCTGAATCTCTTGATGACGAAGGTCATCTCAGGAATGAGCGCCACCTTCACGTTCCCCGCTAGAAATCATGTCAGTAGTAGGGTCCTCCGGTGCCTGACCCCCTCCCCAAAATTGCACTTCTTCATCCCCGGCTTTGTCCCCCTCGCCTCACGCGTCGCCCAACCCTTCATGCCCGTCACAGGGGACACGGTCACCAGTCAAATGTTAGCGAACGGCCCTTCAGTTTTGATGGCTTCAGTGAGTAAGTCGCAAGGAAAGTACCTGAGTGCTGCGGCCCTGCTCAGGGGCTGTGTCGTGAACGACCAGAATGTTAACGAGGTTCTGTGCAGGTTCGAGACGAAGAATAGTTCTCAGTTTGCCCCTTGGATGCCTTATCATTTCATGAAAGGGATTTACATCACTCCCCCGAGGGGATTGAGGGTGTCGGCTACCTTCCTTGCGAATCATACAAGTTATACGGGGATCTTCAACAGGATCTTGAACAGGTACCAGAGAAGCTTTTTTGCAAATTTTAGAACTAGAATGCTAATCAGATTACTTATCATTCCTTAAAAAATTCTTGTGGCCTTATTGAAAATTAAAAAAAAATCAATTATTGCTCGAAAATAATAGTTGGTTGTTCAAAAAACTCTTCTTTTTGGTAATTTTTTAATGGTGACAAAATGCGTTTAATATCTACATATTTTTGATAGACTACTTAGCAGAATACTGATCAACTAGTTTTAAATTAGGTTTTTAATTAGTGATTAAAAATTAATTAGTGATCGTGTCCGCAGCGACGCTGTTGAATTGCGCTTCTGTTGAGATTGCTGCTGTTGTTGGAACTTCTTCAGGGTGTCTTGAACGTGACGGATGTTTTCTGGACGTACGAATCTCTTCAGCTTCGTTTGGAAATCGGGGGGGGGATATTTTTTGGAGGCATTGCTTCCCGTTCAGTCTGTCAATTATTAAAAAAAAATTAATTAGTTAAATTGAATTAAAGACGTGACATGATGATTTTCCGGAGGTGGGCTTTGTTTATGGATGAGGGGCTGTCAGAGGTGAGACGTTGGATGGAGTGGAAGCCATCGACGATCTCCTCCCAGTCGGAGTCGAGGCTCTTGACTTTGAAGATTATCGAGTCAATCAGTTCCGGAGCGAGAGGATGAGAGGAATCGGTCAAGGTCTCGATGGGGGTGGAGTGGGGATGGAAGCCTGCAGTGCTTTGAACACGGCGACGAGGTCCACCTCCTCCGGCGCCTCAAATAAATCATTACCATAAATGCTCTTTACAATAGTTAATATCAATTTAGTGCCTCCTCTCAGCACAAAAAATATTAATCAATAAATTCTAGTTTCATTTGTCTAATCCAATTTAAATTTTTAATATGACCTCAACGTTAATGAAACTCTATAATAAATCGTTATATGACTTGTTTGCTGACTTTGTAATAAAAATTTTAGTATTTTATTTTCATCAAAATTTAAGTTTACATTATATTTTATAACTAGTAGCAACACATACCAGCAAAAAATACTTTATTCCGCAGGGACTATTTACTTATTTTCATTACTGCTTGGAAACATCATAATATTCAAAATTTCTTAATTCTAAGACATTAACTTCTAAGGGCGCAAATAACTCGAAAAGTTGATTTGTACACTCCCCTCAGAAATGTGAGCACCGATGTCCTTCCATAACTGAAATAATTTTTATACCCAATTTTCATCGGCCGACAACTTCTTAATACTTTTGCCATATACCTTACATCCTGTTTTGACTCCCATTTCCCATTTTTCCAAGAGTTCAAAGTATTCTGTGAGAATCTAAGGGCTAATGCACTTGCATGCAAAATTATCAACCAAGTCCCTTGAATTGCTGTAGACCCAGTGCCAAATATTAGTTTTGTGGTTGTATCTAAGTCAGCGCTTTTCCAAATTATAACAACATTACAAAGCACAGCTCCTACTATCGTTAATGGATGAGAAACTAATATCAAAATTCCACCGACGTTTAAATACATTTTGAGCAGTATACTTAAGGCTCTATATTCTACTAGGAGATTTGGAGGTCGTCTTAAACTATCACGAGTCTTGTAATCTTTAGATTTCAAATTAAATTCATTCCTTATTAATGGCAGAAATTGTACTATTACAATTATTATTATATTATTCAGAAAACAAAATGTAAAATGTACTTTAACTATAATAACCACTAAGACAGAAAAATAGAGAAGCCTCATCAAAATATAAACACTTGTCGTAATTGAGTTGCTAAAAGGTTCTAGGAAACTTGTGGGATATGCAAAATCATATGGAAAAATTGTATGGTGAGTAGTAAGGAGGATAACAAACAAACTGGAATTTAGAATATTACATATTGTTGACTTATTCCACATATTTGTAACTTTATTATTGGCTGCTCTGTCATTCCGCTTTGCATAAATTTCTAAAAAATATGAAAAACAAATCAATAACAATTTTGGAAATAGGCCTGAAAATTTTTATAATTAAAAAAATACCGGCCATTTTATCCGAATATATTTTCATTGAATTGATCACCGTCACAAGATCATGAGGAGTAGCCCAGAATACATATAAGCAACAAAGAAAAATAGTCATAGTGACCAGAAACCCGAGAAGATAATATAGCTCTCTAAACCTCACATTGTTGAAATACTTAAGACGAATAATTTCTTCTACAAGATACGCGTACTGAAGAAGACAGATTATAGAAGTTATTAAAAATCTGTAGTAAGCCGAATGGGTAAATTGATACTTCTTTGAGATTGGATTCCAGACAAACGGACACACTCCAAAAGCTGAGCAGATTTTGGATATTATGTTTATCAGCTTGTATTGCGTGTTCGTGTAAAAGTACATGATGAATTAGTTCAGTGTATAAAACAGCCGAGTATATAAAATCCGAGTACGTCAACAACTAGTTTCCAATTTTATTCTGATAGTTGCTTCGATCATAAATTGAATTAAAGGCTATAACAAATTTGCGTTGGGCTGTGTATAAAAATTCTTAGAAAAACCTTGTTTTTACCAAAAAGTCATTAAAATACTGATACTGATACTGTTTTTAGAAAAATTTAATTTTAAGATTTGATACTGCTAATCTTAGAAGGGCGTAAAGTAATTACTGAAGAATTTAATGCTGCCTTAGTCAAATATAAAAAGATACTCAATTAGATTAAATTTAATTTGATTCTTTCTAAACTTTAATTGCCTAAAGCCAATTAGCTTGACTGAAAACAAAAAAAACAAGAAAATAACTACCAAATTTTCGTATGAATAGCCATGAACTTAAAAAAGCAATGATGCAAACTTATTGGTAGTTAAAAAATCCGTTTTACTTTAATAATCCAATTATCAAAAAAATAAAGTTTTAATTGAGCAGAACACTAGAAAAACAAACTGCTTTAATTGTTTACGAAAAGTTGGCTAGATTTATTATATACAGTAAGTTATACATCCTTCATGGTAAATACAATCTAAAGATAACATCAGCTTTCAAAATTTGCGGTACATTTTACTGCTAAAATATTTTTATATTTATATATTAACATAACATTTAAAAAATAAATAATATTGCCACCAGTTCAAACTAATCAAACATACGAAATAAGTTATTATTCATAACACATAATAATAGCAATATTAACGTGATAGTGTACATATTATCCGAAAAGTTTTTCTGGACACACCCTTCAGATACGTAAGTACCGATCTTCTTCCGTAACTGAAGTAGTTTTTATATCCAATTTTCATTGGCCGACAACTTTTAAGTACTTTTGCCATATACATTGCATCCTTTCTGCACTCCCATTTCCCATTTCTCCATGATTTTAGAGTATTCTGTGAGAATTTGAGCGCTAAACCACTTGTATGCAAGATGATTAGCCAAATACCTTGAAATCCTATAGATCCAATGCCAAATATGAGTTTTGTCGTTGTGTCCAAAGCAGTCCTTTTCCAAATAATTGTCACATTACAAAGCACAGCTCCTGCCATAGTTAACGGATGTGTTACCAGAAGCAGAATTCCACCAACGTTTAAATACATTATTCGTAAAATATTTAAAGCTTTATACTCCACTACAAGATTAGGAAGTCGCCGTAAACTGTTCCGAGTTTTGTAATTATTTAGTTTCAGATTAAATTCAGATCGTATCAATGGTAAAAATTGTACAATCGCCATTAAAATTATATTGTTAAGAAAACAAAACGTAAAATGAATTTTAACTTGAACAACTATGAGGACTGCAAAATACACAAATCTGAGGAATATACAAACAATTTTTGGAAAATCATCCAGGTAATTTGTGGGGTAAGCTAAATCATGTGGAAATATTAAATGATGAATACAAATAAGGACTACAAACAGTAAAGAATTTGAAATATTGGATATTGTAGATTGGTTCCACATTTTTGTGACTTTTTTGCTAGCTGCCTTGTCATTCTGATTCGAATATATTTCTAAAATATCAAAATGTTGAGCATAAAATTACAGTATCTAAAATTTTAAAACATTATTTCGTACAATGCAAGATTACCTGCCATTCTGTCCGAGAAGAATTTCATTGAATTCACAACAGTCACAAATTCATGATGATGGGCCCAGAATACAAATAAATCAATTGAAAGGATTGTCATGGTGACAAGGAATCCCATCAGAAAATACAATTCTCTGAACTGCACATTGTAGAAATATTTAAGGCGAATAATTTCTTCCAAGAGAAAAACAAAGTGAATAATGCAGATTGTAGATGTAATTAAAAATCTGTTGTATGCAGACTGGCTAAACTGATATTTCAATTTCTTTGTGTTCCAGACAAATGGGCAAACTCCAAATGCTCCGCATATTTTTGATTGTATTTTAATTAATTTGTATTGTAAGTCGGTGTAAAAGTACATTGTGAAATAATTATAGTTTATTTGTCAAAGCATTTCGAAGTTGATCATGAGCTCAGCTAGTAGTCAACTACAATATTTGTTCTGAGAGCCGCCTGGAAACTAGATTTAAATGGGGTCAAATTGTTACGAAATTTTTGGGCGTGTGCTTCTTTTAGCTTGTATAATATAAAATAAATTACTTCCTGAAAATGAAAAATAGTAATTGCTTTTTGGTATATAAAAAAGATTTGCTTTATTACAAGTCAGATGAGCGCATGTATACTTTTTGAGGCAATTATGGTGACACGTGTAGTAATAAATGAATATTTTGTATCAATTTTCTGTAAAATGTAAGGTAGCACACGTGCATGCAATAGGAAGACTTTATTCTGCTAACTGTTTTGTAGGTTTGTTCGGAACGCAATTTATTTTCGTTAAAATCATTTTTTTAAAATTCAGTTTGAAACGAAATAAAAACTATTAAAAACCTAAAGCTAAAGACAAATGGACCATGAAAAGTATTTTCTCCATTACCTTTTATTACCCAAATGTCCAATATGATGAAGAAAAGAATGTTTTAATTAAGCGGTATGATTTTAAATAACTGTTCTAAATTGTTCCCAGAAAATAACTTGTTATATTGAGGCATCTTATGAAAGCTATTATAAAACATGCGTGCTCACTTTATACAAACAAGCCATGCTAATTAACAGAAATTTTCGATTATTTCAATTAACATTACAACCTTAACTAAATATTGCAATCTTAAGAAGTATTTTACACCTTAGTTAGCAAATTTTAGAGAAATAAAGTACTTTTAAGGCGGTATTTTAATGAACCTCGTTCCCTAAAATGTGACGAGTGCACTAACAATAAAATCCACACACTGGCCTATAAAAGCCAGAAAGTTTTCTCTGCTCATGAAATAATACGATCCAACCGTTGACGGACGAAGAGGCGTCAATGATTTTGCATAAAGGTCCAAATATTTCCTTTCACACTTTAGCCCAGTTCCAAGGAGCTTTTGTCTTGTGAACTTTTTGAAGTTTTTTACATACTCTACAGACGCCTGATGTGTCCCTTCAACAAAGATTGTTTCAAAGTATTCAAGAATTATTACTAAACAGCCACCCGCTGGCGCAAGTTGGTATCCAGGTTTGGTAATAACATAATAGAAGTGCCTTATGGTTATATACCAACCCATTACGTTTATAAATATATTTGTCGCATGATGAATAGCAATATGCCATGTGCAATATATTTTGTTAAAATAAATAGTCAATATTTGATGCTCTCGATATAACTGAAGCAACACAATATCTTTCACATGACAGCCAAGACGACATCTAAAAATTAGTTTTCCTAAACTCGCTGATTTCTTGTTTTGCAAATTGGCTTCCACAGGTGTAAAATATATTTGCCAAAACTGCACTGATCTTAGATATGTCAAACCAATCGTAATAATAATAAAAACAGTATCTGCAACTTGAAGGGTAAGATATTGAATCATTATTATAAATGGAACACAATCAAGACGCAGTCCCATCTCAACACCGAAGAATATTTCGATCGCATTTCCGATTGGACTTACAGGTTGCAAGGAAAGAAATCCTATTCCAAATGGCAATGCCAATGTTGCTAAAGCTGTTCCGAGCTGAATTAGCTCATTAAACATGATAAACAATTGAAATTTTTTGGATTGACGTGAAACAGAGATGCTTGATGCAAATCTCTCTGGAAAAAATAAAATGCCGAGAATTGAACAAATGCCAAGAAATTTGGTGATAAATCTTACATAAATGAAATAATTAGTAACCTTGATATTCCAAGTCATTGTCCACAAGCATATTAAAAATTTGAACAAGTTCGTTTTCATATTTTAAAACTGTGATTTGATTTCCAACAGAGAATGTGAGAATCGAAAGGATCAGTACATAGATCATAAGTTTTAACGCTGGTTTGACCCGTCTTCTTTTATCCGGACAGAGGTCTGGTATTTTTTGATATTTTTCATTGCTCCCAATGTTTCCATTTTGTAGCCAGAATTGAGATTGTAGAAATATCATTGTTGTGTAGATAACTGCAGCAATGTACAATACCAAATAGATATTATTTAGCCGACGGTATAGGCTGTGGCTAAGAGTAAGCCTGTCAGATTTGGTCCATTTGAATATATTACAAATGGAAAACTTCATTAGTTTAATTCGTAATTTACAAATTTTGAGAGTACGCTTGGAAATCATTTTGCCTGAGAACGAAAATATGGATGAAAGCTTACAAAAGTGCTACTGACGACAAAATACTGAGTTTTTAAAGCAAGGTAATATTTTATGCTATCATGTAATATTGGATATTTGATTTTTCCTAATGCTGTATATTTTAAGTAAAAAATATCGGGTACTGACGTTTTTTAAGAAAAAAAAATCTATTTTATATAAAACGTTGCCTTTATATAAATCCGCTAACATAAAAGACCTTTGAGTTGTAAAAGTCATTTTTATAATACATAGACACTGACAAGGCAACAGAAAATAAATTATTTATATTTCTATTTTTCATAAAAGACTACATAACGAAAATCATACTTTGTAAAATTAGATACCTCTTAAACAATCGATTCGTTTTGTAATGAGTTAAAATATTGATTCGCTATCTTAAAACCCTGTCAACCGCATTGTCTCCATACAGCATAAATCGAAAGTAAATGTATTTAATTAATATAAAAAGTAAAAATTAGGGTAAAATATCTCATTGCACCATGTGATTCTAATTCACCTTTACACACCTTATTGCCTTTGCAAAAAAGCAATCATTTAAAGCAACATCTTATAATTTATTTGAAGCAGACACAGAAAGCAGTAACGCTCTTGCACTCAAAACGAAGGAAAGAGCTTGTAAGATTTTTGTTGAGTACAACATCCTGGTCTACATCAGAACCATATAAACTCATCTGAAAATAAGCAGGAGTCAGGTAAGCAATAACAGTATCGCTTCCTCAGAATAATCTAACAAAAACATGTGATGTTGTCGGTCGTTTGAATTCTCGTTTCTCCTAATCTCCACTACACATTAATACTCAGATAAATTACATATTAGATAATTCTTTACTTCTCAGATCTCAGGAGAAAACTACGTTAATTGTTGAACACATTAAATAATTACAAGAATCACTAAGATGTCAAAGAAAACTTTCTCGTGCTACATTTGCAAGAGCACAGGGGCTAGAACAACCAGATATAAGAAGCTGAGTGAACTAAATATTCACATAAGAAGTCATACTGGTGAGTGGCCATTCAAATGTGACCAGTGCAAAAAATGCTTCGCTGCTTCCGGGACTCTAAACATTCATAAGAAAGTACATTCTGAAATAAAAGAACACAAGTGTGAGATCTGTGACAAGAACTTTCTCTATTTGGGAAATCTCCAGAAACATCAGCGTGTCCATACCGGATCTAAACCTTTTCAGTGTGTTGAATGTGACTACCGATTTGCATCCAGCAGTGACTTTAAAAGACACAAAAGGATTCATACTAATGAGCGACCCTTCAAATGCGACAAGTGTTCAAAAGCGTTCAAACAACTGGATGATCTCAAAGACCACAAAATAAGGCATTCTGACTTGAGATCTCACAAGTGCAGCGAATGTGACAAATGTTTCAAGACTCATCGCGATCTCAGGACACACAAAAAAACGCATTCTAGTATCCGACTATATAAATGCAAAATATGTGAAAAGAGCTTCCGCACGAAAGGACATCTCACAAGACACGAGCTAATTCACACTGGCGAAAAACCATTTTCCTGTGATTTGTGTGGAATTAAAATGTCACAAAAATATCACTTGGATAACCATTTACGAGCGCATACTCTAGAAAAACCGGAAAAGTGTAATGTTTGTCTAAAGAGATACGTAAACAAAGGAACACTTAAGGCACATATATGTATTGGCAATGGTATGTCAACAAAATATATTACCAACTATGTCAACTAAATAAATCATAACATTTTGATAATTATATTAAATTTTGTGTATCCTTTAGATGTTATGACGGACTGTCTATTTTGCAAGGAGCAAGTGGCCATGAAAGATCTGGAAATTCATGTTCATCAGCACACAAGGGAAAAACCTGCGATTTGTGGAATATGTGGGGCAGAATTTTCAACAAATAGGGGAAAGCAACGGCATATACGGTGTGCACAGTAGAAGATCAAGTTTATTTTTTAATGGCAATTGTGCCAATATTATTGCATAATTTTTGTAACATAAGCTATTTTGCATTATTGGTTGCTTTCAATATTTAAAAAATATGTGGTCATAATAGTAAAATAATTGGTTACCATTTGCGGAAAGTGGAATGAGGAAAGAGAATAAGCCAACTCTAAGCCGGATTTTTTTACTCGATGATTTATTAAAATATATAATATTTAAGCCAGATTTTAAAGGGATTTTATTAATTACGTTATGCTGTAATGTTAATGCTTAACTAATAATGCTTATCTTCCTAATGTTAGGATGTGTAAAGAGAAGAAAGCATATTTTAAACCTGAAATAAATTATACAAGTGTTAGTTTACAGCCATTTATATAAACATGTAGTATTTGTCTTCAATATAAATATATCTATAAGAGTTTGTGCTTTAACTAATCAAAATTACTAAGCCAAAAAACAATTGGTTGCGTAGCTCATCCAAATAAGGTTAGATTATGGTTATTGAACGATTGCACAATCAACTTACGTCACAGAACTGCCCATATTTTTCCACAAGCTATACTCCTATTTTTATATAAAAATATTTGTACGAAAAGACCAACTATTTCTTATAAAATTAAAATAAAATAACAAAAATTCCAACGCAGAAAAGTCACTGCTACGACCTGTTTTTTTTGCTTATATAAAAACTGCAAAATATTTTTTTATAAAGTCGAACTAATATCATATACATAAATTGTTATTTTCTAGTATAGAGGGTAAAGG
>JAQIXW010004723.1:0-11219 GCA_034700685.1 Willowsia buskii | reverse complement strand
TACTACTGCTAATTTTAACTTAGAATTATTTTTAACAATTAATTCGGAGAGAGACTTTCTCGGACTAAAAGTTGCGAACTAACTCTGAAAAAACTTCAACTGACTCGACTGAACTTGACTCTCTCTCTTCATGAAAAACTACACATAAAATTTCATTACGAAATACAAAGAACGAAAAAATACATAGATAGGTATGCAGACGTCGCTGCTTCTACAGAATTCAACCAATCGCCAGCGAGTCTGCTACCAAACGAAAATCGAACAAAAGCAAAAAACGATACCTACTCATACTAACATCGAAAACTCTACAAACTCATTCGTCTTAATCGTCTCTTGAACATTATGGTTCCAACATATGCGATGATTTTATTAGCACCATTCACGATATATTATTATTTGGCGTTCTGTATGCATCTACTTTTCATGGAAAGCATACAAAAACCCATTTTTAAGTTTGGTTTGGCAGCCAGAACCTTTCTCCGTCTACTATAAACCATTTAGACAAGCAGTGTGTTATACGAACGAATGAAAATAATATTTAGGCACATGTTTTGCAGACATAGTATTATTGACTGAACACTTTTTACTCTGATATATATAAATGCATTAATAGCTATAATGAATGTTTTGTATAGCTGCCTCGATTCGATCTCTAAAACTAGTATTAACCGACCTTCTTCCTCCTCGTCTTCTTCATCGTTACCTCAAAAGACATTTTAACATTTTATACACATACACACACCATACAGTTAAGCCAGTCTCATTCAAAACATGACCGAACTGAAAAGGCAACTTAAGACTTGAGCCAAGAAATGCCAAAAGAACACGCACCAAAGCAAGGATAAAAAAGTTTTCAATAGCGAGTTAAGCCCGCTTTTCTTGCCATTATTGCCTTATTGTTCCCTACACATATAACGCACACATTCCAATATTTTTTTGCCTGACCACCAATAATGCCTACCAATAAAGGAGCCAGTCTACCAGTCAGCCTCCGGCTGTATTATTATTATAAGGAAGAGGATTTGTGAAAAAGGGGAACTTGAATGTAATTTCATTTGGAAGGGAACAAGTGCACCAGAAGAAATTTCTTCCCGTCCGGTATCATTATGGAATGATAAAATATTAATACCTTATAGATATTTAGAATCTGTTTTTATCAATGCCCTTTTACATACACACTTGCTAACAACGTCAAGTGGAATTTTACAAAATATACGCGAAGCCAAGTAGTTTTCCCTTTTTTCAAGCCGACCAAGGACAAGGCTCTATATATACAAAAGAAGCTTTAATTTTTTTTGCCAATATGCATCATAACCTGCAACCTATGCCTTCCAAATACTTACTATTCCTTCTACGAGATATTCGTTTCCAGCACAGCCTCTCAATGCATTCTATTGTCACTGATCTTTATTGAGGATCGTGCTCTCTTATATATTCCTACTCAACAATATCATCGTTAGTTTATCACAACTGTTATTATTATTATTGTACACTCACTGTTTGAATTGGAATGATCCTGTGTGGAGGCAGCTGCTATAATTGTGTGTGGAGAAAACAGATTGGACGTTACCCAAGAGAGAGGTGATCCAAACCAAATGTTCTAGTGGATACACACGAAATTACTTTGGAATCTTATTAAGCACACAAACACTGACAATAGTTTCGCAGAGTCATTTCATTACGTGCATGCTTATTATTGTTATTCACGCTGGCAAATGTTTTTTTCTTCTTTGAACTCTCTACAATGATTGTTATGCTTGGTAAGCAAGAGCAGGTATGAAATTATCAAAATAACAATATCAACAAATATTGTTCACAAAAAAATGCATACATAGGCACAGGCAACTCAAACCATCGAATCCTACAGCAAAATTTTTCTGCATAGTCTACAAAAATTCTGAAAATTCACTGCCTGTGTGTTTGTTGCTGTTCTTGTATAAAAATCTTTATTGGATTGCCAATTGCCAAAGTATATTATAACGTTTTATAGAATATGGTAAAACATGTAAGCACTCACATGGCCATCCGCTTGTCCGTCGTTTTTTAGACAGAAGAAAAACAGCACAATATTTCAACTCAGCTCTGCTTATATGTGTGAACATAGTAAACAGTCACATAAACACACTCATACACAGAGACCCGTTTGGTGAAAACTCTTTTTTTCACACAACGAGTAACAAAACACTACCAAAACACAAATATCCTGTTATGCGGGAGTAATGGCATTTTTTGCTCTCAGCTTGTAGTGTAAAAAAATCCTAGAAATTCTCACGGAATGGACACACAAAAAAGTCTGCTTGTTTTCTGCACTATCGTTAGTAGCACAGTAGTGGTACTTGTTAGATTTCTCCTTGGGCAATAATATTGCGATTGGAGAGTAGAGCTCTTCTATATGGCCCTTTTTTCTATTCTGATCTTGAATTTAGCCGTCTTCTCTACGCGTCGGTTTTAAGTGAGTGACTGAGTGTTCGAATGAGCTACACGTTCTTTATTTCAAATGTCCACACGAACTTAAGTCAAAACGAAATTGAATGGAGAAGTTCACATTCTCATCGATGACGACTACAGTAAAAGCTTCTTTTCGCAGTATTTTCTCTCTCCTCTTTTTGCTGTCTCTGTCTAAGCCTTTCCGTTTTTTATTAAAACGCACATATTATCATGAGTGTATGTCTCTGTATAAGGATACGACCATGAACAAAGTAAAAATAAAAAAGGAACCAAGAAGAAGGAATAACGAAGTACACAACGACAAAGTTTGTAGCAACTTGCCCGTAACACGTTCAAACTCAATCTGACTGCTAGTTCCAAAGATTCAGAGAGGCAAGTCAACTAACTCACCACCACCACCATACAATCCAACATATGAACGAATCAGCCAGTATCATCGTATAAAAGGCAAGCTTGGTTTTGTGTGCAGTAGGCATATATAGTAGTCCATGTTACATCTCTACGTAAAAAACGCTTTTTGCTTAAGTCATACGAAGACGAAGAATACGCAGCATATCATCATGCAAAAGCATTACATATAATATAACAAAGAAGAACACAACGTAACAAACACCAGCAACCCACACCAACTGCTTTTGCTGCTCTCTTGTCTCTTACTTTGCTTCTCACACAGATTCACATATAGAGAAATATTCCATACTACATTTTTAACTTGCTATATAGGTATGCACTACTATTATAACTACTAAAACAACACACTCTTGTAATGTTACCACCTATGCAAAAGTATGGACGCTGTGTAGTATGTGGGTATATAAAAGAATGGCCATGTTTTGTATGCGAGCTTTTTGTGTTGCTTCTTTTGCTGCTACATCATCTTCCACTAGTTCACCACTTCCACTACTGCTGTTCAAAACAGAAGAGAGTGGTGAGGAGAGAAGTTGGTTTGTCTCCCCTCTACAGAAACAGCATTGCCTTCAGGATATCAGAGACAGAGGATAACTGAAGTTGCATTTAAAGCTGACGCAGACCATAGAGGCATGTGAGATGCGAATACTAGCCCTACCAATATCTTTTTTGTGGCTTTTTAGTTGGAAGGTTGAATAGAAATGTGCTCTGTTGCTGCTGCTGCTGCTCTGTGAGAAGGAGGATGATGTTGTTACTCTGTTTCTACCGATGATGGCGAGTTTTTTTAGGTAAAAAAGTCTCCACGTATTTTCATCTTGGTCGTATGAAACCAGTATTCTATCTGAAAGCATCACACACAAGGGAAAATGATTCTCCTCTCTTCATTTCGTTTTGCTGCTACTCACATCGTATACACTTTACTCGGATAAAACTCTTGTTTTCCACATAATCATTATTTGGGCTTGCTCGCGAAGATGTCTTTGTTTGAATCAAAAACTCTTCTGCTCCTTCACTGCCTTTTGCTACACATTTGCTTGTGTTTTTAGCATTAAGCATTGTGTCATCGTGGTGGGCGCATTCAGCATTCCAAGTCATGTGTCATGGAATACACATGTGAACTTTCTTTGCCAATAATATACTGCTTAGAGAGATATATTTTGCCAGCACACACTCACTCACTCACTCACAAAGCTTTCAAAACAATAGGTGTGATATTAGCAAGTTCAGCAGGAGAGAAACGACATCAGAGCAAAAGTCAAGACAAAAAATATTATGTTGGTGTGGTCTACATGACTGTCGTATTTGGTAAAACTTTACAAAGTAACCCATGGAATAAGTAAAGTTAAAGCAGCCACCACAACCACCCAAGCCAGCTACAGAGTCTCAGGTTAAAATGTTTACAATAACGACAAATACGACACAAAAGGACTTGTTATGGAATTATATCTAGTATGAAGTTGTAGACAAAAACTGGTATGTACATAATAATATCTAGTGTAATATCCCTTATTTCTTTATTGCTTTTAAACAGAAGTCATCACCATGCGTTTTTTTGGTTTTATGTACTACTACAAGCTTCATCTTCTTTTTTGTGGTGGTGGGAATGGCAAAAACACGAGATGACTCCCCTCTCTCTCCCCCGTGTGTGTCGTGTTTTTTGTTACTTCTATAAACAAAACGACTTGTGCACTGCCTTGGCTTTTTTCTTTCATGTTACAACAACCATTACCACACTATTAGCAAGCTACGAAAAGAAAACTTATGAAATCTTTTTAAAATCAAATGGAAGAACAACATATCGTGTGAGCGCATTGAATCTCTCACAGTAGCTGGTTAAAATTGGTTAAAATTGTATGGCAGTGAGTGGAGACTACATAGACCCACTTTATAAGAGGCGAGTATTGAGTAAAAAGTTATTTTGTTTTTGTTGTTGTAGTATAATATGGAGCACGCTTCAGTTGCTATAATATTATCATTAGATGCATATATACCTATGTGGCATATTAGCATTAAAGCACACTACCGTACTTTTTTCTCATCATCATCATCATCATCATCCAAAAGTATGCAGTTTCTTATATGATGTAGTGCATCGTAAACTCAGCTTATTATTATAGGTGTGGCGTGTTTTGGTGGATAATACGAGCATTATAACCGCTTTCTTATCCTCATTCAGTGCTACATGTTTATGTAGATACATATTTGCTGTGACAAAGCCCCTTTATATTTCTTCTTTACACTGAGGTTAGTCAGCTTTATATGATGATGACTTTTTGCTCTTGTTTACTTCAGTTTTTGCTATCACTAAACCTTAACACTTACAAAAAATGCTGTGGAATGGAAATGGCAGTGGAGACCGACAACTCAAGTCTAAGTGGAGAGGATCATGTCCATAGATTTCCTCTTAAAACAACGTCCTCCTCCTCCTCTTGCTGATTGTGTGTGTGTGTGTTGGCATGTTTCTGCTGCTAGTGTGCGTATGCATCAACAGAAGCAGCAAAATGTAGTCTCCTTTTCAAAGTAGCTCCAAATTGAACACACTCAAGTTGCAAACACGCTTCGTTGAATGGACGGATGGATGATTGTAAGGTTGAAAGTAAAGTTGAAGGATAGATAGACATGAAAAAAGGAGAGAAAAAAAAACCTTGTAAAAGTTTGTCTACCTTTATCGTTGCTCCTGTAAAAGGAGCAAAAGAGCAGCGTCATTTTTCCTTCCTCCATAACAGATAAGTGTGTATATGCCATGCAGAAAGGGAAAATATATACGCAATCTATGGCTTGGAGAGGTATACGCGCATGCATATATATTCTTCGTAGGAATGTGTTTACCGATTCCACATACCTTGTGAAACGAACTGTGTACAGTTTTTTTATTATTATTATAAAAACTAAGGTTGGTGGTATTATTATTCTCCTACTGCAACATATCCATTCAACGGTACAATCATCAACATCACTTTTCAAAATCAGCATGAATAACGCTCAGAAAACCCAGCCAAAAGTGTTTCCCCCTCCTTCTCGTTTCACTCCTTTTGTTGACCTATCTATGTCAATAATTTGAAATCACAATAGACTGAGGCTCCCTTACTTTTTACAGTTTAATCTAGTGTACATTTTTGCTCTTATAATTTATCTGAAAGTGTTCTACCTTTCCCATGAACTGACTATAAACTGACATATATTATGGTTGATGTGTATTTATAGTAGTGTAGTAATAATACTAATAGAATGTAATGCAATTTTTTGTTTGTGATATGGATGAATAGAGTGACGTAAACATGATAGGAGCAAATTCTTCAGTCAATAAAAGGATCAGCAATTCGAGCATCCATTCCGAGTCTCTCTTCATCTACACACTCAAACATACGGAAAGCTCCAATGCTTCTAGCACATTGAGCACACAGATACCTAAGTAGTTGTACTTATGATGATATCATCTTTATTTGATTGAAACGGTTGTAGTAACTTCAATCCTTCTGATTTCCCTACTAAAACATGATAATAATATGGAGCCTACACTATTTATAGCCTCATGATGATGGTGATGGAACTCCTTTTTAGATAAAAGGAAGTTGATCATTTCCAAAGCTCCACTTATACTTTTTTGGGATTGACTTGTTATATCATTACAGTTGCATGGGTTTTACTTCTTTTTAACTTACGTTGCAAACCCTCTCCTTTAAAGTTTGCAGAAAAAATTCAAATCCGTATAAATCCCTTCTTCAAGCTGTGAATACACGCTGCACAGAAAACATTAGAAACATCAGCCACAGAGATAGCATTGCTTTTATAGTTCACAAAGTACTTGTATATATCCATATATTACCGCTTCCGCCTTAAAAAATCTCCAAAAAATGGCAAGTCTATATGGGGTGTATGCGTGTATCTGTTTGTGTAGGCAGAGAGAGAAAAAAGTAATTTACAGCGCAAATAATATAATCCGCGAAGCTGTTATATATAAAGAAGAACAAAGGACGCATCAGCAGAAACAATAACAACAACAATAAAACTGGATGCAAAATAAATATACGAGTAGCTTTAGAATGATCATTTTATACAAATGCACACCTAGTAGAAAACACTAGAGCATTATAAGAAAACAACATGGTTGAAAAGTTAAATTTATTCAGCTATTTGAGCTCTTTAGCAAAAGAATTGTATTACGATAAAATATACGTATATATTTGCAGAAAAAAAAAGTTTCCAACAGTCTACAAGAGTGCTACACTTCTCCTGCTGCTGACGGAAAGCCAGAGGCAAGGAAAAAAGGAAGCAGACAGGCGGACGGCAAGCAACAACCAAGACGAATACAGTGAAAAAAGTATTAAAGAGGGAGAAAAGTAAAAGGGACACAAGAGGAGAAAGCAGAAGAAAAAATAAGGGAAGAGAAGAAGATGTAGTATGTGTGTATGCGCTTTAAAAACAATATACATAGTGCATATAATGTACATTTCATAGCCTGAAAAAATCTTATTTTTCTCCATTTACTTTTTATATTCTTCCTCCCGTTCCTTCCTTTCGAGTTTTTAACGCAGCACAAAAAGATTTGGTTAGTTTTTGGCTGGAAGAACATTCAAACATTATTCACCATGTTGTATAAAAGCCGGGCTGAGCGCTGAGCCTTCTTCTTTTGTAAATATGCCTATTACTCTCTCTTTTTTTCCAGAAGCATAGACAGTGTAAGTGTAAATGGGCATAAAAAGCCATGTATAACAAACTAAGTACGAAGTAATAAAATAATGAATGCATAAAACGAAACGAATGTACACAGCAGAGTTTTTTCATGGATATCGCCATATAACCCTCACCATAATATTTATTACGACCTATGAAAATGCTGTTGATACAGCCGCGGAAACGGGCATCGAATACGCATTGTTCTTTTTGCTAACAATACTGGTAAAGTAAATATAGATACCTACATTCTTTGATACTAGTGGTGTTTCTTTCTGAATTTGTTGTAGTAATAACAGGCTTTTAGTGTGATTTTTTCTTCTTTTGTCTTGTGTGTACGTTTTTTTGTAGGAGAGAATGAAAAGTATATGCATAATATTATATAGGTGGTGCAGCATCAATATGATAGGCTGAAAATGTAATAATGGGATTGAACCGCTTACAAATTCTACTATTCTAATAACAAGCCTATATAGTGTTGTCTCATCACCACCGTATAATCTCTTTCACTTCTTTGTATTCACAAACACTGAGGATAAAAGCAAGGAAAATGGAAGCACAAAGAATGAGAAGAACAAAAAGGTTATTATTTTCTACATCTTCTTAAGTTTTCTTTCTCCATTTACACTGACTCCTTGAAAGTGGCAAAAAATATGAGATGATAAACAACGCAAAAAGTTTTGCGTGTTGTTATTAGGTATTATGGTTATTGCAGAAAGATGAGAGGAAACAAAAGGGTAAATGGCCAGGCTAAAGTAAAGCGTTATCTCAACTACTTAGCTACAATCCTCAATCATAACATTGTTCAACTATTAGTGGAGAAAAGTAAAGACATTAGTTTTCTTGGCGATGGTCGACACTGTAAACATTGTGGATTGTGGAGTTATAGTCTACATGTTGAGTAGGTATGCTTATTATATATTGCGCATATTAATAGTGCGTGCGTATATAATAATGGGATTCCTCAAATGTTTTGTTGAGTACCCGGAGGTTGCTACATCATTCGTCTTTTGGCAAAATGAGACACAAAATCATCTTTCATCATCATCATCATCTTTCCGTGCGGTTGTCTTATGATTATTCTAAGATGGAAAATGGATTCATGAATTTATATCGACTAGATAAATGCGTATAAAATCTTGGGGTGTAACCATTTATTTCCGCTTCTTGTGTATCCACTGGAAAAGTGAATTTTCTCTGTATGCGTCTTTCCCATGAATCTTTTTTCTTTAGGTAAACAACGTCACATATACCATTTCCAGGCAAAGTGATGGCAAAATACATATTTGCATAAAAGGTTCCAGGTAATTATTATACGTCCGGGTTAATGCTTTTGTACTTTTGTACACTATCAGCAAAGTAAAGATTTAGTTGCTGCTAGCAGTGTGCTCAAATAACACTATTGCATAAAACCTTTGCTCCTACATTATTCGCTCCTATAAACATGTAATTAAAACAAGTTAGAAGGTGATCATCCTCTGGAGAGAAGTAGCTTGAAATGTGATGAGAAACCAAGACACACAATAATACCTAAGCAGATATATTATGTGCAAGAGCCGCTCAGCTCATTCTCGTCGTGCCCCTAAGCAAGTTAAAATGAAGCAAGAAGCGTTGAGTAAGCTTAATCGTCTTATGTTTAGCTGGAAATGTTTTCATGCCTGTTAAAGTTCATTTTGATACATGTTGCTACACTAACAAGCGTAACACCAAGCAGTCTATATAGCATGTGCCTATTGTTTACCTTTCAATGTAAATATTACCGTGTAAAATGACTCACTCTGATTTTTCCAGGAATTTAGCAAACTTTTGTGAAGGCCATATGTATAAGCTGTAAGCCAGTTTGGAAGACTGCTATATTGGATTTGATGTGTGTGGTTTTGAATGATGCAAACAACTCATAAGTACACGAGAAACAGCCATTTTTATGATGATACCTAACTCATATTTATATATATTGACTTAGAAATTCAAATTTACGACCATAATAATAATATATGTATACTGTTATATAATACATGTATGCCTATATTATTGGGTAAGGTCCAAAAGCGAACACCAATATACTTAGCACCACAGTTCGTGATCACCATAATGTGATGATTTTCTCCCGCTTCGATCACCAAAAAGATATAGTACACGAGTACAACTACTTTTTAAAGATTACTGACTAGCTGTCCGTGACAATACACCGTAATATTACTTACATTTTCCCCATCTTTGCCACTTTACTTTATGGTCTGTCTACCTAGTAGTTGGGCTCCATATTTACTTCGTTCTTCTCGTCTCGTCTTCTTGTTAAGCATCATCATCAGCATGTAGCTTGGGCGCAAAAAATATTACTTGGAAGAAAAAGAAAACTCACTTTGCCAACAGTAGCGTGACAAGGGTACAAAAACACTGGAGAAGGGAAAATATATGAAGAAAAGTTGGTATTTTCTTTCTTTACCACATTCTGTTCCGGGAAGTAAAAAGGATGAAGTACCTAATATTATTGCAATGCATCCTACATTCTAACGTATGATATGTGTAAAACTAGAAAGAAA
Organism: Willowsia buskii; assembly: GCA_034700685.1. Classification (NCBI taxonomy): domain Eukaryota; kingdom Metazoa; phylum Arthropoda; class Collembola; order Entomobryomorpha; family Entomobryidae; genus Willowsia; species Willowsia buskii. The sequence goes on along the minus strand of JAQIXW010004723.1, from coordinate 1,146 downwards.
AAGATGAAGTGGTTGTATTGAACCAAGATAGAAGAAGTGCATTAAGCATCTCTACTCTTGATCGTTTGGATATAACTAACACACCATACAACCATGTACATGACTTCAAGAACATTTTTTGTGGAAAGTTAGGCATTTTTTCTTGTCTGTAGGAAGCCTGATAAGCCCCAAAATATGTAGATATACCACACATCACAAGGACTGTTATGTGGCCCAAAACTTGGTTCTCAATATTGTGCTTTTCCTTCTTTTTCTGCCATGCTCCACTTGTTTTTTTAGTATTTTCTTTTGCTATCTCCATGTTATGTCATGTTGAAACGGTTATAAGGCCTGGAGTATCTGCTGCCTTTATTTCTGTAATATGCTGTCTTTGCCTTTCCTGTAGGAGAGTTTCCAAAGCCTTTCTAACTTTGTTTTACCCGGGGATAATGATCTTGTTCTGTTTTTATACATATCACGGAGTACCAATCTTGTCTGGTAGTAACTTGATTAGCTAGATGATGACACGACCGATGCTAAATGCTTGTATATACATAATCCCTGGGACTTTCCCCCGGAATACATAGAGACATCGTGGTAAACGTTGCCTTTCCTGCTATCCATCTCATCATCAGCATGTCTACAAATGGTACACAAACACAATTGAAAATAGAAGACCTAGCAAATCTTCATTTAGATAAGTGGCAGAGATGCTTTTGGAGAACAAAAAAAGTAGGAATAAGTTCATGGAAGAGAAATAGACAAGATCTTATATGCATTTGAATAAATTAGGTATTGTGCCGAGATTACTTGAAAATATTGGATTTTTTTCTCGTCGGAAATCAACCAATATAGTACGTATATATGCATAATGACACTCTCTTATGAATGAAGCCACGACAGAGTCATTTCCCGTAGTCGTCATACGATTTAAAACTTTAGGCAAGAAAAGAAAGAGGTGACACGTATGTTTTCCGAACACGCACACAATCATTCTCACGCAAGGAATGAAAGAAATGACTGAACATAGTCCCTTTTTGGTAGAAGACTATGAGAGACGACTACATGGCGCTACGACAGATATCAAATCGGTTGTCAGTGATATTGTATATACCTCGCTTTAATCGTTGTTATCATTCTGTGTGATGACGTGATAGCGGATAAACT
>JAQIXW010004722.1:0-11221 GCA_034700685.1 Willowsia buskii | reverse complement strand
CAAAGCTGCCAGACATGGGTTCTGATCTTCAGTCAACTTAAAAGTGACTATCAGTACATGTACTCTCTTTCATTCCTAAGATGAAATGCTTCTCATGATTCTCATTTCAAATGTATAATAAAAAAATATCAAATTTTGTAACTGCAGGAGAATTTTGATTTAATGCCTTTTACTTATCAGAACTCGTTGTTTAATGCAGTTAAAAGCATATAAGAAATATTTCCCCAATTCGGACCACAGTTTCCCCAATGTGGCTTTGAGGTCTCTTTTAGTGAAATAAAAATTTCCTGAAGACCTTTTTGCCATTACTAAAGGACATCTTTCCCATACTTGTATCAAAAAACCAAGTTACGATTCTTATTACAATTTCTGTTGATATTTTGCTGAAATTCTAATAAAAGTTGAATAATTATGATGATCTTAAAACCCATGTAGAAAATAAGAAAATGCATGTTCCTAACCAAATCATAAAACATGACTTTGCACATTGCAATTTACTGATTTAAATGGACAGGTTTGAAATAAAAAACGTTTATGTGGCTTATTCCATAATAATATGTATAACATGTAGTTGGCTATTTCTAATCGTAAGGTTCTTCGGGAGGTTTTAATTGATTTCTGTTTGATATCACGAAGCTTGGCATTAGAATAGTAACTCAAACGAGTGAAATGAGTACCGTATTATTACCGTAGAAATAAGTTTTATATATTAAATCATTCGTTTTCGTTTCGTTTATGTTTTATATTTTATTAACACTTTGGACTTACCTTCAAATTTATTACATTACAAGTACATCATGCTACAAAATAATAAGCGGTTTACAATTAGTTTACTTATTGTTTTAGTAGGTTGTTTCTTTTTGAATCTAATTATGAATTTTGTTATTATCATATGAACTGTGATTATTGTTTTGGCAATATTTCTAAAATGTATGTTTTAGAGGTTTGTTTCTTACTGTTTACATTTCAGGATCACTTTACCGGATTTGCTCTATTTGTATTTTTTTAAACTTTCTAAAATGAAGTTAAAGTAATACTTTGCCATTTTCAGATTTGGAATGATTTCCCGGTAAATCATATTGTGTGCCAATTGAGCTAACCGTTTACCCTTGAATTCGCATGAAAATATTATGGCACTCAAAGCCAAAGCAGAAACCCAAGACAAAATTATTACAAGAATGCTTCTTATATCAATTAGCTCGTTTTTTGTTTCAGTTTTCACTGAGTAGGCTTTCGGGTAGTCAGCAGTGAACCCCAAAAGAGCTATAGTATTTGTCCAACGATTCCACCAATCATACAGTCCGCTTTCCAAAATTTTAGAATATGTGACAGCAAGCCAGTATCTGTTCGTCGTATACATATTGTAAATATTGGGGTCTCGCAATAAATACTCAGGGAGGGTGCGGCACTTGATGTTTTTCTCTGGGTACTTTCTCCTGAGTATCCACTCGTTAATCCAGTAGCGCTCAGGCACAATCTCGTCAGCTATATCCATGCCTTTGTTCAACATCTGCTCTGCAATGCCATCATACTCCCCTGTCTCATTTCTAATCCCAAAACTACTGCTGAAAGTTTTGGAAATTCCCTTCTCTTCAAACACAGATGCGTAAAGATATTTTGTTGAGAACAAAGGTAGCATAATTTTGTACCCGGACCCCAAAATGTCGGCTAAACTGCTGTAGGGAATTGTTTCCGTCGGAACTACGAGTAAACTTGTGATCCCGTTTCCATAAAACTGGCTCACAAACAGTCCAAACACTTCGAAAAATATAAACATTTTGACTTTGGAAAAATACCAGGGTGAAGAATTGCCCAAGAGTGTACTCAAAATGTCCATGCATTTCTTCATGTTGCTTTCCACTATTGTTGTGCGAATTACAAGAGTGAGCATTGCGATAATACTGAGCAGCAACAAAACCCAAATGTGAAGAGGAAATGGGCTTATCCACACATCAAAGTTCAGAAAACTTTCATGGTCAGATCGAGCCTGGCAATAAACCAGGTCTTTAGTTACCTCTCCAAAGAATCGAAATCCAGTTATTCGCTCGTAGTAAGCGTTCATGGTTTCCCATGGCACCCAATATGTTGCACTCTCGACGTATTGCTTTTTTAATTCATTTCGATAATACAAATCTAAATCTTCAAACTTAGAAAGCATATTGATGGTCATGTTGTGGTGCTTGAAAACCTCGAGGGAAGCCATCATGCTTTGAGAGCACGAATTGAATAGCCTTTTTTTGAAAATGTCACGCAAACAAGCACCTGTGTCGTTCCCGTAGTAATCTAAATACCCAACGAAGACCAAATCTACAATTGCATCAACCTTTCTCTGGTTGGCTTGTGAAGTTTCCGATTTGTGGAATTCTTTTGGTTTCAGAATTTTCCGAATTAGGGTGTCGTCTGCTACACCGGAATTTTCTTCCTGTAGACAGTATCCATTGCAGAAGGTGTCGTAATGCAACGCCTCTCTTCCTTCTTGTAAAACTGGCCGCACTACCACTTTGAGTGAGGGAACATTAAACAATTCGGGATAGAGATTTTCAACAGTACGAGGCTCAAGACTAAGAGAAATATTGGCGCTTACAAATATGCACAATGTTGTTGGATGCATGGAAAATTGTTTAAGCGGCCAGAAAAGCGGAACTGTCTCCTGAGCCATGGTATCATTTGGGTAAGCAGATACAACAAGATGAGAAGGTTGCATATGTCGAAAGGGAAATTCATATCCGTTAACAAACAAATAAGTAATTCCTGCGTCGGTATATCCATAGAACCAATTATTGTAAACCAATTGGCGAACACCACTCATAGGAAACTCACATTCGTCGATATCGACTGAGTAAAAGAATATTTCGTACTTTGTCGGCTCGAGATCGATTAAGTCGACGAGATTTTTTAGAAAGTTTTTTAGCAAGGGATTGTCGCAAGGCTTTTCATTTTGTGGCAGCGACATTACAAACAAAAATAATGGAACAAAAACGATTAAGCACAATGGATTCATTTTGCAGTAATACTTGTGGCGATTTGGTTTATTCTTCGCAGCAAGCAAAGGAGTTGGATTAACGTATTTGATATAAACAAAGAATAGTACGTATCTAATTGTATCTATGTTACAGCTTTGTTCTTTGAAACATTTTTTAAAATTTTGTTGAACTATCCGTAAAAAACAAATGTGATGGATTTTAAAACGAAATAGGCTTAATTTCTGAAATCTTTGATTATGTGCTTTATGAATGAATAAAAGGATGAAGGATAAGGCAGGACTCCGTTGTTGTGAGTAAGTCAAAGTAAGTGTTTATTTGTTAAAGGTCGGTGAGTGTCTGTTGCTGTGAGCAACAGCAAAGTTGATCGAAGCAGGTTAAAACCAGTAGAGCATTACATTAGTGGTGGTAGTGCTTGTATACGCACTCCACTCACTTTCATTGCATAATATTACATAGTTTACATCATAATGCATTTTACATGCATACACGCACACTTGTTTTACATTACATAAAAATAAGCCAAAATCATAACATCCCTGATCCCTATTAAAATTGCGTCTCGCAATTACATTAGAAGAGACTACAAAATAGATACATAAAAATGGCGGAAACCATAAAAAAAACAAAGTACATAATTTTCTAGAAATCGATTAAACTGTAAAGTATTGGTAAAAAAAAGGATACATGCTTGTTATTTCAAGATTAAAGGAGTATCATTGATTGAATCACATTGTATTTATAACAGTGAATGTTTTGGTTGATACGGCTGAGGTGAGAAGGCTGCATAGTCTGATTGAATAGATTACTGATTGTTTTCCTTTGGAGGTAGTAGACCATCACTGCCTGCATCTTGAGTATCGTGCATCGTAATTATGTAGGTTGGTAGAAATGGTTAGCAGCAGCGGCAATCATGCGTAAAGGATTCTGTTGTTAGTACTGGTACTATAAATCCCCAGCATACAATCAGAAACGCAAAAGGCAAAGTGGTCCGTAGGATGGATGCATCTCACAACGCTAGCATTAACTCAGAACAGGAATCAGCAGCAAATTTATATCTGTAGAAAGAAACTAAAGAACTGATAAGTAAATGCAGTTAGTTAAAAAGATGCCTGATTTGTGCTTACATCCAAATGTATTTAATTATCATTGGATTTTTGTGGTGCACAAAATGTATCATTGAAATTTTAACAATTTTAACTTTGTCAAAAATAAGTGCAGTATAGAGGTAACATAATTTGAGACATAGGTAGTTATTAAAATGTCTAGATAAATACACATGGCCATTGTGAATATTAGACATGATTATAACAATCATTTGACGATACAGAGAAACGATATTTTAGCAAACTGATCTTTACATTTTAAACTATCGGGAGGCTTATACGTAATAATTATGTTGGTGGTACATATTATAGATGATGTTTTGGTATTCGATTATAAAGTGTAGCTTTTTAACCATTTTACTTAAACTTTATGATATGATCGGGATGTCTGTCTGTCCGACACATAATTTGACATGTTTGTCCGTTAACAGTTTTTATACACTTTTTCGTCTTGAAAGTGCTCATAGGTATTATAGTAATCTCTTAACAATGTATAATTAACGTTTCATTATATTTAAATGGCCAATTAAGTAATTATAGTAGTAATTAAGTTTACAATTAGCATTTTATTTTTATTTTTCAACTGATAATAAAATCTTGGTTTCAGAACCGACATTAAGTTGTAGCAACGCCCATAATTTGTTAGTTTAACTTTTTAATTGCCCAATTAGTTAAAGGCGTCATTATTTAAAAGATTTAATTCTTACGGCAACTTCAAAAATGGCTTGTTTTCATTTCTTTTTCATTGTATCAGCCATAGAGCGTATTTTAAACAATTTGTATTGATAATCCGCTTTAGTATTTCATTTCTCGTTCATTTATAAGATTTATAATGATAAGATTACATACATATATATATATAAAATGATTATTCATTAATTAATATTTCAGAGGATTTAGGACTCAATCAGTTTATACATATCATTAATAATAGTATCTCTTTATATCAATATATTATTGCTTATATTATGTATACATATATATTCCATTAATTTACCAACAGATTATTTATTCCATAATTTTATAATTAATAAGTACGGATTTTAAATAAAACGAGTTTTATTGAATTTACTATTTAAGACATAAATATGGACGTACTGCATTCGTAAAGTAGTAACTTCATTACTCAAATTCAGCAATTCATGCACCTTCAAGATTATAATCAAGTGGGAAGCGAGTCGCTAGTAAGTCTGATTAAATCAAGAAGTTTTTAGTGCATTGACCAAAGTGCAACGTGAGCACAGAAAAGTAATAGATGGTCATACTGAATATTTTGTAACATGATGGTATGTCAGCTCCTTTTCCTAAACACTACTGTTAAGTGTGATCACTCGGTCTTCAGCGGATAGGAAAGGAATGGTGTGCTGCATTGACCAAATTAATGAGCAGTTAAGCATAAAAGAGCGGGTCTGAAGGTAATACAATTTGTGTGTGTGTGCTTGTGTGAAGGACTGCAAACCGAAGAGATGATCTGCGACAACGGAAGTGGAAAAGGGAATTCAAAGGGATCTGCTGCAGAGGAAGGTGAACGAATCGGCGGAATAAACAAGTCCAAGAGAATTTTCCGTGGGCCGAAAGTAATATTTGTCCACAAATATGGAAGAGAAGGAAGGTATTAGGTGTCCAGCGGTGAGAGCGGACGATAAGTAATAACTACAGATTAATTAAGCTAGTACAAGTACAAACATTACTATTATTACAATTACAATAATTACAGGTTAGATAATTATATATTAACTTAAACTGTAGACCGGTTAGTAACGAAGAATATGGGAACCCAGTAAGTGACGTTGCAAGCGACACTGGTACATGTACGTATTTTCAAGTTTTATTTATTTTAAAGACGTCTAAGTGGTAAAAAGTCGAACGACGAATAAGCGCTATAGTAGTTTCAATTTATATTTCTTTAAGTTTGTAAAGTGCACTAGTTTTCTTAAGAGACATTTTGTGAAACAAAGCGTACAAGGTTTCTGTCAACCTGCCAAGAGTACGCGAATGTTCTTTGAATTCTGTATTTCTCTGGAAATTTACTAACAACAAGACTAAGTTTGAAGTGGAAGTTTCGATGTGGACCAGGCTTATTTGTGTATTTGTATTCTTGTTAGCGATCGGAAACGTATTCCGAACGTAACTTATTACCAACTAGGGTAAGAGACATATACGTTAACCTTGAAAACTAATTATCTACTAGGATAGCTAGTTCAGGAGAACTTACATTTTACAAGAACATGTTCATAGGCCATTTTGTATTCAGAAGTTGAGATTGTGAACGCACAGTTGCACAAATATAGGTACCATTTGTATAAGGCCTTTAATTTCAACATTTTGAGTAGCTACTTTTAAAACAATTACAATTGACTACATTTATTTTTCTTCAAGTATTTTAACTTTTACAAAGTTTCTTTGGTTTACTCTTGAGTATTTTCATTTTTAACGGTTCACAACAAATTTCGGGACCAATCCTAAGATATGGAACCAAGGTAGTAAGATCGGGATTATTTAAAATTCGTTTTCTAATACAGTCATTGAGACACAACCCGTGTTCAATTGCGTTTCCAGAGCGAGCACAGACCGATCAGTTATTATTTAAAGTTCTGTAAGTTTTCTGTAAATATTCCTTAAAGCCGTAAGGCTAGGAATTGCCATGGTCTACCTTTTTCTTGACTTTCTTAAAAATTATTTCTGTTATATTCTTTGTCTTAGTGTAAGTACATTATTTTATTCTTCTTGTATTGTTTTCTTTTAATTTATTTTTATTACCGGTTTAATATTTTCTGTTCTATGTAGTTAACTCTATTTTTCTTAATTCCATTTTACTTGAAAGTCACTTAATGCTCGGTTTTACTGAAGTCTTGTGTATTGACAGTGTCTAGAAGGATTTGGTGAGTTGTTAGATTAGAGAAGTAGTATGTTGGCACTGGAGATAAGTAACAAACCGAAGGACAGCGTCTCCGCCTCATAAAAGCGAACTAGAGATACTATACGTCAAACGGCATGCAACAAATAGAACGAAGTAAGAGCTCACAATCGTAGAAGATACGGTGGGTAGGAGTTGTTATAGGTGCCATATATACTGGTAAAGCAAAGCACGAAACCTTGCGGAGCTCAAGTAAATTAAATACTACTGAATCCTTGTTTACGTAGAAGAAACCATTTTCATTTGAAACTACTTTATCTGTCTAGTGAACAACCTGTTTGCAAACAGTTACGATTTTTGTTTTCTTTTTCTATTCATTTTATACTCTTTTGTTTATTTCATTTTCAGTTTATACTCCTTTTATTTTCTTTTTCTATTCATTTTATAATCTTTTGTTTATTTCATTTTCAAGTTATACTCTTTTTATTTTATTTTATTTTATTTATTTTTATTTTTTCATTTTAAACTCTTTTTTTTATTTCATTGTAAGGTTATACTGTTTTTGTTTACTTTCTTTCTATAATCATTTTATTTCAATTTGCTATTGCGTATTTGCTGTATTTGTATTTGTATGTCTAAAGAATCTTAGATTACGTATATTATTTTAAAGTAAGTTATTTTATTTTTATAACATTAATTCTTAAACATTGTGAGGTTTTGTTTAAACTTTTCAGCAATAAGTACACGAGTAGGTTATTTCAAGTATTATAGAACGTGTATTCTAATTTGTTATTATCATTATCACTATTTTAACCATTGTTGATTGTTAAAACTTCTTGAAGTAATATTGATATTGTTTACTCTGTATTTAGTTAAGATTTAGACCAGGTTAGATTTAATTTGTTAGTTCATTCTGTAATTTTTTTTTAAACTGTCTATACAGTTGACTGTTTAAGTGTCATTTTCCTATTTTGTTAGCGTTAAGTTCCTTATGATTTTACCTGTGACTAAAAGAATCAAAGTCTAAGAGAGATTTTTGTATTATGATATCTTTTATTTTTCAAGTCATTTACATTTCTACTCAATACATCTTTATAATTCGTCTAAATCTTTTTGTTTTGTCTGGCACGTGAATTTTAGTTTAAAAGTTTAAGTAATTTATCTAAGTTCTATTTTCTTTCTTTCAGTTTTCAAAGAATTGATAGCTTGTAATTAACTGTGTAATTAGGAATAGGTAGTATAATTAGATTATTGTTTCTATTTTATGTGGTATTAATATGACAGCTAAATTGGTAAACATTTTTCAAAATTCTAGGTGTGCTGTGTCCTGAGCTAATTATCCTTAGCGAGTATGTGGTAAATTTGATTAGTTGTTTGCATACTCTGAATATTAAGAAGTATAGTTATCTGCGCGAGTCAGTACGAAACCGACTACTCATTCAAGAGTCACAGGGACTAAGTCTGGGAAGTACCTTGAAGATACTAATCTCTTTTGTACAACTGAATCGCAAGCCACACTTAAGTCGACAAGCAAAGCTGTAGTTTTGAGATAGGAGCAAAGCTCATTAGATTGGCGGCAACATACTTAACTATTTTATTAATTGCAAATTTTTGATTTCTTACTACAGTTATTTGGGAATGGTAGGTTTGATTGAAAAGCGATTTAAAAGTTAATTTCTTTTGACAATCTACTGTAGATTGCATGAAAGTCATTGTACTGTACATTGTGTCATTCAATTATTACCCATTATTCATTATAACTCACTTTATAACTCACACTCAAATTTTACTTTCTAGAGTTGCTTCTAACTAATTTTATTTATTCTTTCTTTTTAGATATTAAATATATATGAAAAGTGTGTCCGAAAAGTTGGTCTCAATTTAATTTTTATAATTTCAATTTATTTACTAAGCGACAAGTGGAAGATAGGAAACAGTAGTGACATAACGATTTACCTGTTAGTTTATTAAATTTGCCATTCTCATTATTGTCTCACAAATCATTGTGATTATAAAGATATATTTATTGTGAATTCGTATTGATTTAAATATCTGTAAGTTAAGATAATTAAGTGTTGCTGAGATTAAGTGAAATCAATTATTAATGAGCAATGCACATTGTTGTTCATTTTGTTGGACACTGAAATTGTATACGAGGTGGAATGTGCCTGATATTTCTAAGTGTGTGTTGTATTAAAACTTTTAGCTGCTAAATATGTGCATTATTATGTGATACTTTTGTTTAAAAAAATTGTTTGCTAACCCGTAGGGATACAAAGTTTAATAATTTGATTGAAGGCATAGGTAGAATTTTGCAAATTTGTTTTAATTATTTTAAATGTTACTTGAGTGCATTCAAGACTAGTTTGTCATTGATTTCTTTTGCATGATCTGTATTTCTGTTTTCTGTAATAAGTGTAATAGTCAACTTGGCATATTTTTAAGAAAGCTGAGCTAAAGAATTTTTTGAAGAGGCCATATTCTATATTTGAAGGACAAAGTGCTTATTTGGCAACATGATTTTTGTGTGTGGTGGTGTGATTTTGTCTCGCTACTTGGGTAAATCGTGTTAAAAATTCAATTTTATTCAGCCAACGTATGTAGTTGTATGATTAAATAGCAAGTCAAGACTAATTAATTTTTAAGTGCAAATATGCATTCGCTACATTGATACATCTGTTTTATAATTGCATTAAATTTTATTAAAATTTACATAAACCAAGTCTATTGTTCAAAGTAAATGGGGTTTTAAAATTTTTATGCTTTCGCTACTTCACTACAACTGATAAATATTTTCAATTTAAAGAATGCCAGTATGGTTTTGATTAAAGAAATGCATGCAGGTTCATTAGATAAGCGTTTTAGAATCAAGCAGTTAAATTACGAGAGGGGCTAGTGGTCATTAAAATGTGTTCAAAGAAGTAACCAGTGGAAAAAGGAAGCAGTCAAGGTACATTAAGAAACAATACATTAGAACATAGAGAGCAAAGTTGCAAAGTCAGTGAAGTGTTCAAGAAAGTGCATAAAATTACATAAAATTGATTTTATTTTAGCGGCTTGTTGAACATTTTTACAAGTGCGTGTAATTTAGAGATACAAGCAATTAAAATGGACGTGTGATAAAATTTGGCATGTAGTAAGTTAATAATATGTCGATCAAGCTTGCGCAATTAAAATAGGTTGCATTGAAAAATCCAAATAAGGAAATCATGAGTACTAGATTACTAATTATAGTTTTGATTAGAGATAAAGAGCTAAAAAGTGCTTTATTTTTCAATAGGTCAGATATTACATTGATGCTAATTAGCATTTAAAAAATAATAATAATGCTTGCATTAAAAAAACTACTAGTTGAATAATGTGGGTGCGGTATATTTTAGTCTGAATCAGAGTTTTCTGAGTCGGAAATAAGTGGTGACGAATAACTTTCATTACTACTAATCTGATTCCGTTTGTATGAATTTTTGACATTGCAATAGCAAAGAGAGAAGGGTATAAAATACGGAAAAGTTTCCGATTTACAATAGCCCGGTGGTACAAAAGTACTGGCTATTTTTCCATAAAAGCAACAGCGAAAACATTCGCAACCATTTGTCAAATTATATAGGTGCTCTCTTCTATGCCCGAAAAATAATGCGTCAAAAGCCCGTAAATGCGCACAAATTTTAAAATAGTCTTGAATAGAAAAGCGTGAAACCAGCCTTAAATATTCCCGTCTAAAATCTCCGTGTAAACAGTCTCTAAGATACCATGTACGTTCTGTTAAGGAAAATGCACGATTGGAGCAGTAATTATAGTAGGCGTGCAAGAAATTTACAAATAAAGAAAACTCGGCACTAGGAAAGGAAAAGGGAATCTGCTCGCGTAATTTTACGTGTTGTTTACTATTATTATTTCGGCGTGCGTTAAAATGTTTGTGTGAATTGTCGTGTGCATTGTATTGATGAGCGTGAGAGAAATTGGTATGATTTCTGTACGTACCTGCCATGATTCCGTAAAAAGGTGCTGCACAAAGGACTAAAAAAAACACAAGAAAAACTATGCACAAAAGCAAGACAAAGCGAGAAAAGAGCTTGAGAACACTACCGCGGCACAAAACAAAGCGAAGTTCCAACCGCTTATTTAAAAAGAAGGCACTAAGCAACATAAGCACTAAGCACGGGGAAAAACCGAAGGTCCGATTACTGAGGAAGTCAACCATAAAACGAAATAGGCTTAATTTCTGAAATCTTTGATTATGTGCTTTATGAATGAATAAAAGGATGAAGGATAAGGCA
>JAQIXW010004721.1:0-11221 GCA_034700685.1 Willowsia buskii | reverse complement strand
AAGACATGTTGTATTTGCTTTGCGGTTTTTAACCTTCTTCATCACTTTCAACGTCACTTTGGTTTTGGTATTTATTTGCTCTATCCAAGCCTTTTGTCCAGCCTGTATGCAAGAAACTAACTACCACATCTTTCTTTTCTTAAACTTTAAACTTTTGTCACGTTACATATTATAGCTATGAAAGACGAATCAAAGAAATCGTCTGTACAATAGACATAAAAGGTTGAGTGAAAAATAGAAAGGGTTCGAGATACCAAATGTCACCCTATCATGAATACTTTTTTATAATAAAACTGGAAATCTGATCTGGCCGATGATTGATATCAGATATGAAATGTCTCTATACTTGAATGTCAACTAATCCATGCTACTGTGAATTCTCCATGTGAATATGCGCTCCAATTTTCTAATTCTGATTTCCAAGAGTGTATTTATACAAGTTGATGACGGGGCATGATTGTAGGGGTTGTAGGCATGTTAAATAACTACTATATCTTCTTTATTCTTCTTACGATTTGAGTGTTTCAGAGATCAATGCAATGAGTTCAATAAAAGAATGAATGAAAGAGAGCAAAGTGTTGTGGTGAGATGAGCTTATTTTATTTAGGTGTGATTAAATACAAAAGCTTATTTACTCTTAGACGCCTAGTCCTGCTGCGATATCGTGATCAATTGAAATATTCCGTGAAATTTAAACCCCAAATATCTCCGAGTTGAAACAAGCTCACTTGAGCCAAATTGCTGCATTGTACGTTTTATAATCGTACATACAACAATGCAATAAGCAACGTAATGGATTACGACCGAAAGTTGCCGTTGGCATACATTCAACCTTACTTCACACAAAAAAATTACTGGTACAAAACATATTTTTTTGCTATTCTGATAGATTAGATGAACTCGCTAACTTTTTATGGAGATGTCAAATGTGAATTACTCTGAATTTAAAATGGACTTTTATTATGAATGAATGCTTGTAATGGCATTCATGGAATATTGAATATCTATATCGTGTCGATATTTTCACCAAACACGATACTAAATCTAAAAAACCAATTTAATCCCTGTGACCTTTCAGAAAACTTATCGCAAATGGTAGCTGATTTGTACAATGATGTGTCCATCATTTTCTTTCAATGAAGCATAGAATCTCCAGAAGCAAAAAAAGAATGAAATGAAAACAGAAGCTGAGTTCTCAGTTGTTGATCTGGATTTCGTGAACGAGTGTAGAGGTGATTTTGAAATCACATTCCATTACAGGTTATATCTTAACTGCAGAAAATTGATTGCGGAGCTGCTTCATTGCGTGAAATATTGAGTTGCGGTCAGACTGGAACAGATGAATTTCTTCTTGCTGGGTCTGTCTGAAAGCAATTTTTCATTGTCTTGATTATTATTTTTTCTCGGTGGATATTATTTCACCGATGCTTGATTTCTACCACATATATTTTGACCCGTTCAATGTGCTCATGAAGAAACAAAACAAGAATATAGAACATCATTATTGCTGTCAATGCTAAATAAAATGATGACAAACTGGTGTAGTTGCTCATTTTTATAGTAATTGTGTTGATGAAAACAGCAATTATCACAAGTGAACTGCAACACAAGCTTTTGCATTCGTTTTATGATCATTTGCACAGCATAATAAGCTGGAGTGCTTCCAATGTGGCGACGGTGGAGCTTGTAATATTCATGTGCTCATACTTTTATATATACCTATTATTAAGTAATGTTATTTATGTATGTCAAAGTCAAATTATACAATATTATACTGCATTCGTCAGTTTTTTCATAATAATCAACTCCCTCAACGATGACGACAACAGCACAAAACAGCGTTGACTGATGTTTTAACGATCTTGTGGATGATAATGATGATGACAATGATAATGATACAGAGAAAAAAAGAGACTTTTCTGGCGAGCTTTTCAAGTCCAGAAGAAGTGTAATAAGCTGCTGCAAAGCCGCACCTTAAAATTCACCATCGCTCGTTTACTTTTTAATGCGTCCACCTGTGTGTTTAAAAAGGAGTTTTTATTAATACATAATTGTCTTTGTCATAGCCTTCTTGATACGATGACTCCCTTGAAAAAAATCCGAGTAGAAGCAATACACTATACGATTGTCCATACATATATGTATGTACACATACAACATGGGCAAAATATACATATACTTGACATATAGCTTAAACAGATTAATGTTGAAGTGTCGTTCTATTCTATTTAAATAGCGGGCAATCAAATATCGAACTGGTGTCTTATGTAACCGTCATGCTGTTGTATAAGAGCTTTTATTTCTGGCTCTTTTTAGTGGCTTAAGATAAATGTGAATCCCAAGAGAGCAACTGATCAGTTTTTAGAACGCAGTGAAAAAAGCAAATAAAATACTCGTAGCATACTATTTTTTATCTTTACCGCAAAAGATTATTGCACTAGAATTCCAGTATGTTTTAACACTAACCACTAACCATAATAAGAGTACAGACAGAAAGCGATAAGGAGAATTTACGAAGGAGAAATTTGTCAGAAAATGTGACTGCCACAAAATAACATGCGTAAAATATCGTCTCATGCTGACTATGGCTGCACGTATATTTTTTCTCTTGGAGAAAATGGATTGCAGCCGGAAGGCATTTTATGTATTAGTTTGTGTATGTTCTTTTATTTTACTTATCGTACTGCGTTGTTGTCAAAAATACATTGAAAATTTAGAAATAACTTTAGCTCATTTTTTTATTTTCTCTAGTACCAAAAAAAACACAGCATTTGCTTACAACAACTTATCTGTCCATATTTCCTTTCGTTCGTTTATACTTTTCTATCATCGAAATGATGTTAAGTTCCGAGAAGAGAGCAGTGCTACGTAAAAAATATAAAAGTATCTTTGAATGTGTGTGCAGCGGGATCACAGCTTTACGGGTCAATCCAGCTGGAAACCATTTTTATGAGTGACGGCTTGTAGCGAATGATGGTAATGGCGTAATGTAACTTTTAAAACTTAACCTCCAACTGACCGACCGACAAGAGAAAGGTACGGTATAAGCCAAATGAACATAAAACGTCGAGATGCTATATATGCTTACTATTAGGCATACAACTCTATACGTTGTACTTGTATAGCTATTTATGTAATGTAACTTTTGTGGCAGGTAGATTTCCGACTGATGCATTCCCACTTAAATTTTTATATCATTCACAAAGATGAAGTAGATGAGAGATCTACATTTATTGTATAAATGGTCAATGTGGTATATTTACAACGATACAAATATATATATATCATCGACCTTCCCTCGCCAAGCTGTCTTGCATCTTTGGGAGCATAGGTAAAAGCTGTACATCAGCAGCAGCACCAGTATAGAAGAATGGCATTCATGAGCAACGCCAAGGAGAGTGAACAAGTAGAGTGAAAAAAGTGAGGATCAAGTTGATGGGCAGTTTGAGCTATTGCGATGTGCGGAGAAATGAATAACTCAAAGCCTTTTTAAGGTCTGACAATTCACGAAATGCCAAACGTATAGCTTATGAAACGAACCCCTTTTCTCGCAGTATAAACTTTATATGATTTGAATGAACATGAGCAAAGGCGAGGAACTTTTTTAAGCGAATGAGTCGAACGTCCAGTATGACAAGAAGAGTATTTCTATCCTAAACGATAGCAATCAGTCATTCGGTCAGCCAATGTTTTTTGTCAGCGTCATAAAACAAAATGGCAAAAGGGGTGATCTACGACAAAGTGGCTCATAAATTTTAGATTGCTTTTTCGACTATCTTTGCTCGTTTGTAAAAAATGTGAGGTCAGAACAGGAAAGTTTTATGTGCAGTTTTTACCACTGGAAATTCACCACCACTAACTATGTAAGGTATGTAGTATGTAGAATACAATATACTTTCACTTGTAAACTTTTAACATAATTTTTATTCCTATGAAGCGGGAATAGTCAACTAGTATAGATAAAAATATAAAAAGTATAATCCATCCCAAAAAGCTTGAATGAGAAATGTTCTCTGTCCTGTTGATATGCATTTTACGATTTGACCACTTTAAACAAGATGCACTATTTCATCAACTAGATACAAAATGGGAGCTTTTGACGGATAAAAACAAAAATGCCAGGCTTTCTATGCCGTGGGTTAAACTTTATGAAGTGTTTTCTGTTGAACAATATTGATCACAAAGGAAATATCAAATGTGAAACGAAAAATGTAAAGTGTAAAAAGAGAAAACTCTTGGGACTTTCATCCATCCATCTATCTTTTGAATAAAAAGACAACGCATAATATGTGCATGATATGTTTGCTGTAGAGAGACAACTTTGACCACACATCACAAGGCTTAAAAAAGTCAATTGTTTCATTCTGTATTATTAGCATTATCCTAATTTTTAATTTAATTTTAGTCCAATCTTTAAAGAAATTATTCCAAAGCATTAGTTCATGTACGCCGATAAAACCACAAAATGTTCCTTACCCATATGTTGTCAACAATACATGATAGAAAAATTTATGTTATGAATATCTTCTAGATTAACTTATGATCAGAATGGACAGCATAATATTGCGTAATTTTCCTTTTCAGCTTTCTTTTTCAAAGATATGATGATGGTATTAGTCTCTCTCACTCACCATATATAAATGGGGCACATTTATATAAAATTCTTGTAATATTGCGGTCACCAAATTTGTTGAGCTTACGTACGCTAATAGCCTAGCTGTCACCCACACCGCCACCACTAATCCAATTGAATATTACGTATGGTATATCGAAAGAACGCTACAGGAAACTGAGACGAGCTGATGGAATCAAATAAGATGAAAGAACAAGCGTTGGCGTCATGCATTAGGGATTATGGAAAAATTGCTAATGGATATCCAATGTCGGTATTACGTTCCTTTCTTTTTTTCCGTATGGGGGAGTAAAAACATATAAGTACAATACTACTAACGATGATTCGGTAGTGGTGAGTAGTGGCTATCTGGCTTGGCTACTCACCCAAACGATTCCATCAGAATTTTTTCGTTACGTTATATTAACTCTACTCACTCTCTGAGCATCATCATCAGTATGTATCATCGACGGATACATCCGAAAACACAAGGGAAAACTAAGAGCGTAAAAGTGAGTTAAGGTCAACTTGCCCAACATATAGCTACATTAGGATCAATTCTTGGTACGCAATATATTATGCCTAAGAGAAAATATTTTTTTCGTATTACACTGATCTCGTCGTCATCATAAAGAGTGTGAAGCTACATGCTTGGACAGGGTAGCGGATAGACGTTTGGTCGGTGCCGTGGTGGTGGTGGACGGACGTTCGATTTTACATCTTTCTTTTTACTCACCACCACACAAAACCATTACAATGATATAATACCAAAGATGATGATGATGGGGATGCCCTCTTCATTCCCTTTTGACTTTAAGCCCCATCAATTAGATAGGCATTTTGTGCGACATCAGGCAAGCCGGCAGCAACAAAAGCTTACGACAAAGAGCAAGAGGACCACGCTTGTGTTTGAGCTTTTAGTTTTATGCATAGGTACCTATATAGAATATGTATGCCATCACTATTTTTGTTTAAAAAACTCTGTTGCCTATTTAAGAAGATAGATATAAATGACGAGGATGATCATGATCAACTTCTCTTTATTGCTTTTATATAAAAACGATATAGCGTACATCGATATTATGCACATGTACACAAACTTTAATATAGACCCCACACGAAGATTTATGATGATTTGGAATGAGAGTGTAATAAGCGATGTTTATTAAACCAAAGTTGAGGAAGATGATGTATTTAACCAGAAGAAAAGTGTGCATTGGTTAGACCATGGCATAGCCACATGTTATATAATACACTTTTTGGCTTGATATAAGCATAATATTAGTGGTATACGTCGTCTGTCAATAAAATGAAACCGCTGCACCACCATTCGATGATGATGGTGATCACTGATCAAGAATATTGGAAAGCCGACAGACTCATGCATTTTGTAGTGATTATCATAAAAAGTCTAATCGTATCATCCATTATTATAATGAAAAAGAAATAGCAGCAGAATTCCAACTGAGCAACTTTCATGCTTGCCCGTCACCACACAACACTAAACAAATTCCCCCAATGAGATGGCTTAATCAAGAATCAGAGATAACAAAACTTGCAATTTTCTTGTACTACCAGTGCACAAACAGATAATTTTCTCCTCTAATAGGCTAAAGTAAGATAATATGATAATATGCATTACGTTTTAATGTGTTCTTCTGATTTGTATTTTTGTGGTTATTGGCTGGATTCAAGAACTTTAGAGCTTTGTGGATAAGTAATATTGCATTTTGAGTTCATATGCAAACAATATTATAAAAAATAGAAGACCAATAAAGCCTGCATATAATTCATAATTTAATTTAATCATATTATTATTCGTACATTACTTTCAATTCAAGTAATCAAATATTATTGGCCAATTTGTGCTTAAATGCATCTTATAATTTCACAGTGTATTCCTGAATAAGTACTTTATTGCGGACATTTCGGACGATAAAAATAATCGGATACAAAAAAGTAGTATTTTAAATTAAATAATAAATTTTACGGACTGAATCGCAAATCTAAATCTACGGATGAGATCATGTATAGATACCAAAAAACTCGTAAACCTTATCAATGGCACTTTGCCTTTTGCTACCATATTTGGTTTTCGTTTGTTCGATTCGAGATTCCTTTACT
Source organism: Willowsia buskii (assembly GCA_034700685.1). Lineage (NCBI taxonomy): Eukaryota > Metazoa > Arthropoda > Collembola > Entomobryomorpha > Entomobryidae > Willowsia > Willowsia buskii. The sequence continues at coordinate 4,485 of JAQIXW010004721.1, read as the reverse complement.
TAACAAGATTATCCCTTTATTCATCCGCATATTTCTTTTCTTATGTGACGGATTTCTTTAGCAAACGGATAATGTTCTTGAGAATGCTTGATAAGTTCAAAATAGGAAACTTATTTGAGCTTACGCACATATAGTGGCAGTACTACCATCGATTCAAATTGCCTAATGGGCATATCAGTGTTATAAAAGAAGTAAATTGTCAAGTCTATTGATCTGGCCTTCAGTCAAGTCAAAATGACAGGAAGAAACAGAATGGGATGCACACAGCTTGAGCATATCTTTAGTATTATTGTTTTTTATTTCATCAATTGGTGTGAGCCAAATGCTCTTTCTGACACGTTTTCTTTTTTGACGTTGAGAGTAAGTAGCATTATAATATTTAGGCTTACCTAACAAATCACATTTAGCAATGTTATCTCACGCAAAAAGACAACCCTCCACCAACATTTGCACAATTTATATCTGAAGTTTGACGATAAGTGCAAGCCAAAAGAAAACAAAAATGAATCCAATATAATGTAACTTGATAAAAGCGTGCAAAAAGACAAAGCAAAGAATCTATTCACACAAGTGGGGGCAAAGATTACACGGGATGCTGCTCTATAAGGTGCAATGTGCGATTTACATGATGTACGTAGTTGTACACGTTTGTCTTACATAAACGGGACAGTGCTTATATAAGTGAGCACGACAAGCTGAAATGATTTGTTTGAACAAGTTGTGGTCATAATGGATGTGTCGATCATAAAATGATACATTACACATTCGTAGCTGCGTATTATAAGCATGCATGCATATTATTTTAGAAGAGTTTGGAAGTGAAAATTGCTATCGCGTGTTAGCTGAAAACCTGCAAGTCTCGTGAATTTAAAAGAAAGAGCAATAGTGACGCATGTCTATCCATTTTCAAACTGTTGATTTTTTCTCGCATCTAGCAAAAACCTTTCTCAAAACATCGACTCATTCCAATTGTTTGTGATGTCATTGCACTTTTTGACTTCTTCAGATTGGTCCCACTGTTCTTGCTAGCAAAGCCAATATATTTTCCAAATATGGAAAATCGTTCTCATCTTCATCACTTCCATCTTTCCTTTGACTACTTAATTGTGTTGCTTTTTGTTTAAACTACTCAATTCAAGTTTATTATTTCGTATGCCGCTCATGAAAACAATAATAACATTTTAGGGTGGTTCCAAATTTTTAAGTATGAATTATGACCTTTCCCCTAAAAATTCGTTGATCTTGATGAGTAGCATACTTCTTTTTATGAGCTTCCAAAAACTTTATTATTAAGTTTTTTTTGTTTCTCGTATTCATTTGCAGCCCTTTTATTTTTAACCGTTGCCCCCAAGTTTTTGTTATTTTGTTTTTTATCGTAATAAATTATTTTTATTTCAGTATTAACTCCAGTGTAAATTCTCCTCTCCTCCATTCTCACATCTTTTCATCATTTACTTTTCCATTTATGCATATTATCAAGTGATATTTTTTACAAAAGGAATACAAATGGTCTTAATTTCTTTCTGCTAATAATTCGGCTGGCATATTGACATTTGTCTCATGACACAACATAAAAGTATTTACTCATGGGTTCTAATTAATTTCAGTTCATATGAAAATGCACAACTCGGATTTTAAAATAACGGATTTTCAGCATATAAAACTTTCATGATGACTATTTTTTCTGAAGTCGGATCTACAAAAATACAATCAAGCTTTACGAGAAAATTATTCATTCCTATTAGCCCGTCGTAATTTTAATTCAAGTACAACCAGCCAAGTATCAAAATAATTCGTTTATTATTATTTTATCTTAAAAAAAAGGCATCAATGTATGTGAAAATTCATTGAAAAAATGCAGATTACTTTTTTTTCTCCCAAAAAAGGTTCTCCAGATAAAGTGTAGGCTCAATATTCACGTAGACTCCATGTACAATGTAACATAGGAAAATATATATACATATAGTTCCATTATTTCCGTCTCATCATCCAAAGTTGATCATTTAAATGCAGTCAATGACTTTTAATTAGACGTCGATTAGGCCCCTTTTACCGTCGATTCATTTCACGGCCGAGCTGTACAAATGGGCTTAATTAATAGGAGACAAGAGAGGGAACAAAAGAGCAATAGAGAAAAGAACATCCCACACTTCATATATTTTTAACTATTCCCTGGCGCTGGTTTCTGACTTATACAAACATAAAAAGTCATGTAAATAGGTAACATTGTATACACTTTCATGCTTTTTTATATGCTTCGTCCTCAGATAATCACTTTTTTCAACATTTTTTAGACAGCAAACGCATCAGACATACAACATAGGATTACTAGATCACCATCATCATCAGCATAATCATTTTCACAGTCACTTCAGTATTTCCTTACGCCTTATTAAATTGTAGAATACATATGCATAAAAACGACAAATTAAGGTTTTTTATTCAAACAATCTTATTCTGTAGCATCTCACGATGTACCTTACATGGATATTCTCCTCCACAGCGATCAATGAACACAACAAACGAGCTATAAGGTCTTTTCTCTTAATTTCCCGGTATATTGAAACAATTTTTTCATTTTCCTGCCTCCTCTTTCTTAATATCGTATTTTTTCATTCTCTCTTTGATTCTCTAGGTATAAAGAGGACGAACAAGAGGAGGAAAAAATACTCATTTACTTAAATTTACACCCGTAAAATGAGATCTTTCATTAAAAAGTGTATACATAAGAGATTTTTTAAAGAGACTTGGTTGACGGTGGGAGTAGTAGTAGCAGTAGTGTGAGTATATGTGTTCCTCTGGTTTTTTTAAAAGAGGAGGCAGTGAAATAGGAAGGAGACGATGAAATGAGAAGGGAGGTTTTCATTATTACACTTGCCTGATATGAACGTACGTATAGACTCTAGTAATTAGGCTATTAAAAGCAAGCCGTACTTTTTTATTACGTGTTCATGACTGACTGTGTGAGTGTATTTGAATGAGTAAGTTTTTTTCTGTCCTGTTGCTGCACAATGTTGATTCTAAACTGCCACGACCACCGTTTTTCTTGCATGTATGTCGAGTCTTTTGAGCTTTTAAGCATGAGATGAAAAATCCACCCTCATCGTCATCATCGCCATCATCATTTCTTTTTGATAAAAAAATGCGTTTACTTTTAAACCCATGTAAAGCAAATGGTGCGAGAGTAAAAATTAGAAAACCTTTTTCTCACTCTTTTCTCCGTTTTTTTAGAAGCAACCAGGGTAAAAATGTTAACGTATGCATACCATAAGCCATATATAGAAATTAGTGAGGAAATATGAGGGCTTTTGGGTTTAGTTTAGCTAGATGAGAACAAGCTGCTGCATTGATGTAGGTAGGGATAAAATAAAATGTTTTTTATTGGATGAAATGAAATTTATCTAGAGTCAGAAAGTGGAGAGTGGCACGTCCTGTCAATATATCTTTTTCACAAGAAAAATATGGAAACTCTAGGGAAAAAACGTAGTTTTTAGATTTTGGTAAGACACACTAGTCTGGTATTATATTTTGTAGTACTACATAAAATATGCAGCCACACTTTGAGTTAATTAATAGAAAGCAGCATTTCTTGTTTTTTGATGAATATATTGTTTTAATTCAAGAGCTTTAATTGCATAAACTATACGCGTACAACTAAGCAATGGCTTTTCTCCTCTTTTGCCGTAAGTTATTTTCTTCCATAGCTATAGTAAAACTGTCACTGACAACTTTGCTTATATTACACACTTAATCTTTTGTCCTTGTTTATAAAAAAGAATATAATCAGTAAAATTCACGACAAAATGAGAGCTAAAAGCTGAAGAACTTTTTTTTACATGCGCGCAATATAACACATTCAGCAGGAGAAACTAATCTTGGAATCCCCGTCGAGTGCAGTTGGTGGTGGTGGCTGGCCTGACTGTTACGATTATTATGCCTATTTCTTACTCTTTTAAAATTTTGTCCAGGCTGTGAGACTCAAGTCAAGTCAACAAGGGTACACGTAGTCGGGTTACAATTGAGAATTTCCCTTTTATTGTTATTATCATCGTTTTTTTACCATTTCATTATTTACTTGAAACTTACACCACACAGCTTCTAACCTCATTAAACAAATTTTCTCGTCCTTGCCTTCTCTGTTTGTCTGGTTCACTCATTCGGTATTATTATTAACAAGGTATAGCAGTTGTAGGAAGAGAATTAAAAGGATGACAATTTACATACACCGGCAGTGACTTCAAACGGTCAGCTTTCGTTATGAGCTAAATGTTAAGAAGTTTTGAGTTTGAATGATGAAGTGAAAATGCAATCCACTCTCTAGTTACTAGTTGAAGAAACGCCATACAATTCATTATTGTCAACTTGCTTCAAGTTTAAAAGTAGTGACAGTCTGACAAATGTGTCAAAGCCAAGATTTCTTAAGATAGAGCACACATTATCCAGAGTTGTTATGTTACGAGAGGAGGTTTGGGACAAACAGAATTA
>JAQIXW010004720.1:0-11222 GCA_034700685.1 Willowsia buskii | reverse complement strand
GCATTCTGAGACATCCAATATATTTTTTGCAACACCTTTGCAAAATACAACAGTTTTTTGACCGTGCAAATCGTGACACTACTAAGAGTATAATCGTGAGAAATTGTTCAATATGAGTTTAAAAATTTGCACAGTGAAAAATGGAGTCTCGTTTTTAGGGATTTGTGGATTGATGTTTTTTACCAAGTGATGGAACGCTTTTGTCTTGTGAGTTGAGTTGCACTAGTTAGTTGAACAAAGAGTTTACATAAGACTTAATTAATTACTTTCTTTTGTAAATCATCTTATAATCTGGTGATATTACTGCTTTAGTGTTTGTTATCATCAACTTAAGTTGATTTGCATATTTTCTATTTCTGTGATTGAATACTGAATCATAAAAGTCAAAATGAAGTACAAGTGTCAAGTTCCAGTGCGACAACTACTAAAAATGAACATGGTTAGGTCGAGTCCATACGAAATATCAGGTAAAAGAGCTTGCTCCTACATCCAGTAACTCTTACTGACCACCTTCGATGATGGATTTGAAAGCAAACCCACCTTTCACTGCGTTGTTAAAAGAAGAATGAATAGTGAAACAGTGGACTAATGAATTTCTTTTTTTGTTTTTTTTTAGCGGAACCGCTCAAGAGATTGGACAGAAGTCTTAGTTCACCAGCTACAGGTTGGTACAAAATGTTTTTTATTCTAGCTATCAGTTTCCCATGTAAATCCTTTATGGGATATTTGCATGCATGCCTTAACGAAAACGAGATAAACCTTTTGAAACCAGCTCTGGCTTAGAGGAACTCATATGATTGCATATTGAAATTTTCTCCCCTTTTCTTGGGATCATCATTCATGCAACACGAGCATTTTATGTAGAAAAATATTATTTCACCATTTCCCCGTCGATGAAATCTCTGGACGTTTTTACTACTTCCACTTTACATGACACTCGGCTTTTCACGCCCTTCTCGGCTGAAGTCTTACTTTGCCAATAAATCCATTTTGAGTAAGGTTTCTTTACTGATAAACTGGTAAGATCAACAGTTGAAAGCCAAACTAGGGACAGTCGGAAAATATATGGTTAATAATCATATTCCATATTTTATGTAACCTTAAAATATACAAAATATTATGATGTGTCAGAAATTCACAAAAAATCTTACTACAGATATGGCATGAAAAGGATGATCCCGAAACATGATTGATGTACTGAATTGCTCTGTGACATCATAAATTTCAGAAAATTGCATTACCATAGTCGAGCCACTACCTCGGGTATTGTATTACCTGAAGGAGTCAGCTAAGCTTTTAAAGTGGTCGACGTTTCTGACATATTTGTATCCCCTTTGCATTGAAGGCATTACGCAAGTATATATTAGCAAAATCTTGCATTTTAGTTTAAAAAAATATATATCAAGGTTTGTAGTATACTGCTGCTATTACCGCAAGATCTTTATACATGATGCGCAGAATATATATTTATAAAACTTGTATAAATCTGTAAACATTAAAATAGGAAGCTCAAGTAAAGAGAGCACATAGTAATACAAGCAAGCAAGAAACTTGAAGACTTTGGTAAATTTCACTACAAACTTGTAATTGGTGTAGGCTATATCCCATTCCTTATCTATAAGTTTTTACTGTGTGATCATTCATCCCATTGTTAAATGTAAGAGTACCTAACAACCTCTTCCTTTTTTAGTCTACTCATCTTCATTTCACAGTATGGTGCCATTTGGCAAGTGGAGACTCTTATCTCATCCAGGCTAGCTCGTTTGTGTACAATGATTTTGTTTCTTTACAGAAAATATACCTCGCGGTTATAGAGGAAGACCTTTTTCCAGGTTTACGTAAAGATACAAATGTACCCGTAGGTATATCCTCATTATAAGTATTCATACGTGTTTATAAATACTAACATCCGTATCTTTAAATGTTGTTTGTATACGAAGGAATGTGTATATCCATCATTCATTACGACTTGGTTTTCACTTTTAAGAAAAGGTACGAAAACATTATGTAAAAGTTAAAGGCATATATATGTATAGTTGACTTTGACTTTTGCTTGCTAACACTACACACAGTACATGAGGGTACAACAGTATTACGCAAAGATTCAATGGGATCAAACTTGTAAAGGAAACGACTACTGCATCATCATCCGTAAAAATTGACTTTCTGCTTCTGTGTACACCGAAATGTGACAAAAAACTGGTAACATTATTTCAAAACTGGAATAATAAAAGACCGGAGGTATATGATTCCACTTTGCTTTGAATATTCAAAAAAGTTAGTTCAATGAAGCGTTAATGTTTGCCTGCTTACGAGGCACTTTGATTACAATAATATTCTATTAGAGAATATTATGAGTCACCAAAACTGTATAATATATAACATATTTTTTATGTTTTATGAATGAGGGTGAAATGTACACAAAAAACATTTGCTTACATATCTGGGGAATTTTTTTACTGTATTTGCCATACATTTTTTACTAAATTTTCAGATCGAATGCATGGATCATTACGGGATTTAGAGGAGGATACACTGAATTTTTTATTTCATGAATATGGAAATTCCTCGTTTTTGTTACAGTTATACTCACACTGCACATGCAAACTTGATAAAAAGGGACGAATATTTATGAGATTATATATCCTGCCTACAAACGCGATATTTAGCAGTACATGCTCAGTAGGGAAACATACATAAAATAATAATATGCAGATGTGCTTGTACTTGAATTATTACATTTTTTGCTAAAAAATAAATGAACGTCAAATATGCTGGTGCATGTACTAATACTCGTTCCAGGAGAGAATTTATACAATACCCGTAAAAAATACAGTTCCCAGGTTTGCAGGGTTTTAGGTAAAAAAGCTGTGTCCTCTTCGATTTACATAAAATCCATTATGCAGAAGGAGGTCTCGGCATATTGTATTTCCGTGGGCTATGCTATGAAGCTTTCTGGTTGCGTAAAAAATCCACCTCCGTTTATGATAATAATGGTATATGATGATGATGATGAGTCAAGTTTTTTTTAAACCATTCTCTACGATATGGATATTTCCCATTTTCTGTCTCTTGTGTCGCCGTATTTTACCGTACTTTTTAGAAAAAGAAGGGGACTCACACATCATCATCATCATCTTTGTAGATGTTTACACAAAAAAAGATGCGTGTTTTAGCCAGCTTTTAGGACATTTGATACGATAATAAAATGCATGCCTAAATGGTATCTACTTTACCTATGCAGTATAAAAAGCTGAGAAATTCGACGGTGATGTGCGGTGCACTTTCCTAAGTTTTACTCACTTAGGAAAAATTGTGTTAAAACATGAGCAGTGAGGGATGCGATTCCGGGTGGCATGCTTGCTGCTAATATTGATGATGATCATGATAACGGTACTTTTTACCCATATCTTTTCAAATACCCCACAAAAAATACTTTGTTAAACAAAACAAAAAAATACGCCATCATGATCATCGAAATTTCTTTGGAGGAGGATACGCGAACGATTCCAGACGGTAAAATTTATTTTCAAGGTATATTGCGTGTAATAAGTGAAATGCATCTAAAAGTTAAAGATCTTGCTTTTGCTGATCTATGGATGACGGTGTACTGGCACCAGTACCGTTTGTGTGTAATCATAAACGGAGTTAAAATTATTGCTCAAGGTTGTCTCACCAAATGGCTATTGGAATATTGGAAAAGAAAAATAGCTGGAGAACTACTTTGTAGTGGCAGTTGTGCTGTCATTTTTGTAATGATGATGCTCATGCACACAATAGCAAAACTATTGCTTACGGGTAAAATGGGTTAAGTGTAGGCTATGCATTGGGATGAATCCGTTTTTATTAAAAAAGGATAAAATTTATCTTTGGATTCAATATATACTTACAGTTTCTCTATATCGGAGAGTGAAAAAGAGCAAAAGTAAAGTGGATAATATATAGGAGTAGATGAAGATGAGCCAAGCGGACGTTTACTGGTTTGGTCAAGTAGGTTAGTCCTTGCCTAAGGCAATGTTTTATGAAATTGCATCAAAATAGAGGAAAAGGGAGAGATTTGAAGAGAGTATCCATGATTTGGCTTGATTTTTATCAAGCGAAATATGAGCAAAACCGTTGTGATGATTTAGATTTTCCATCAAAAGTATCTATTTTTGAAGAGTGCTCTGAGACTTCCAAAATATTATATTTGTGCTTTTAAAAATACACATGTTACCTTTTTTTCAATAACCAAACTTAATATGCCATAACCTACATTACCTAACAAAACATAGATTGATGGATCATTTCAAGTCAGAAATAATAACTACGCTGTATAACACTAAGTATCTATATGCACACCATATAGCTTTATTTTTGTTGGAAAAGTTACTCCTGTCGAAAAGATAATAAAGCACTTATAAGATGATGCTCCTTTTTTCTGTAAAATCATCCATTTCCCCTCAATTTTGATGATGGAATGCCATATAAACTGTCAGAAAAAAGTGAGAAACGAAACTACCACCGACAAGCCTGCAAGAAGTGGCACGACGTATGTAATCATATGAAAAATAGAAAAAAAAAGTGAGAAATTGTGGGAACAAAAAAAATTCTTTACTAAGCATCTATAGTTCATATATGGACCAATCTTTACGACAAAGAGAACATCAATAATTGCTCTTTTTCTAGAGAATTTAAAAGTAAAAAAAAATATTCATTTACTATCATTGTTAGGTACACAGAAGTTTGCTTCAAAGTTGGAACTACTATATAATTCAATACAGAGTGAAGTGCATAATAGCCACTTCACTTAACACATTTAGCTATGCTATAAAAAACAAAGTACACTATATGCAGTTTATTATTTTACTTTGCGCCGATCCTACTACCTAATTGTCTTTAACTGTTTAATTAGTTATTTCCCTGAATTGTTTTGTTATATGAAATATCATTACAAGCGTATTTCCGCTTGTTTCTCTGTATTAGTTTTAATGAGAAAAAGTTTTCAGCTTGTTCCATATTATTTGTAATTTCTAGAGTAGTTGGAATTACCCCTTTAAAAAAAGTAATATGGCGCTCTAGAGTCAAATGAATGCAACATCGACTTTAAGTACGCTCTTCTTCCTTTCAGTTTAAAGTTTAAAAATAGACACATCCTTTTCTTTTCGTCGTATTTAAATTAGCTCAACTCTTTTTCTCGCTGCACCCTCTCGGGATTGGATGAGCTGTTTGCCCAATAAAATGAAAGCCTCGTGTCCTCTTCGTTCTCACACACAATCCTTTCACATCATTAGGGCTCATCCACATATTACGTTATCAAAAAAATCGTCGTTTACCTACCTACCCACCCCCTTCGTTATCACTTTAACATTACGTAGATTACATTTACTTAACATTAGCGTTATCAATGGCCAACCCACCTACCTACCCTATGTGATAACGTAATATGTGGATGAGCCCTTATCTATTCAAAAAGAGGCATCTCTCAGGCAATAGATGCGCATCACGCATATCTTATGCATGCATGAATGTTTAGTATTTTAATGAGCTCTCTCGCTTGTTCCCGTCGTCGTCGTGTGCTGAGCATCTTCCCTTTTTGAAATACAAAATGCGTAGATACACACAATGCCTAATATGCATTTGTATGCACATCCATCCGATATCATGCATCTTTTCTTCTTTATCTCAAGCAGCATAATAGAATTCAAATAATATATTCAGTTTACCCTTTTTAAATCCAAGAGCTTCTAGCATCTTTCATATTATTATTTTCTATGCGTTGCGTAACCTGAAACGTGTGTAAGCTCGTGATATAGTCCTGCTGCTGCTACTGCTGTTGGATGGTAATCATATAATGATGATGATGCATCATGAATGAATAAAAAATTCAAAGGGTTAGCTATTTTCAATAATAATAGACGAGAGCCCTGTTTACATTAGCATTTTTGAAGGTATCCCTTCATCATCGTTTACCTTTCATTCTTGATGAAATGATCATGATGCTAGGGATAAAAACTATACTGAACGCGAGCCAGCCCGTAAGCACAAGAATATGCAGGCGTATGATGATGTGTGTGCGTGCTAATGGGTTACACATGTTAATATTTCTTTTCAGACTACTTATACTCGATAAAATATGATTTCATTTGAATTCGAAAGGATTAAATTATAGACACGGGTCCACGTAACGAACATATGTCTCTGAAACGACTAGGTATGTACCTATTACAATCCAAGCTGAAAACCAATATGTGACAATTTAGTATTTTAGCATTTCTTTGTAAAATCCGCTTATAGTCAAATACTGTATGCTATTGTACTGCTATTTTTTGTTTCAGCTACCGTTTCAATTTTCAATTTTCATATCACGCTTTGTTGTTCAAATCTGTGGTGAGTGAATGTTATACTCACGAAAAATGTCTTGAATTATGCATTTGGCTCTGCTACATTATGCATTGATATGAAAATTTATCAAGTGGATTTCATGAAAATTCAATGTCTCTTTAAGAATACTGAATTATTGTTACAGTTCACTCAATAGCTCTTTCCTGTTGTGCTATTGTCGACAACGACAAAACTGTGATTACAGTATGATGCGAGCTCTCATCATCAGTTTTGTTATTCTCTCTCGATCACATCGTATTCAACATTACGTACCTAAGATATATTATGTTGATGAGTACAAAAAATATAATTTACAAGTTGAATGGCAGTGGAGTAGTTGAGCGAACGTCTCTCTGAGGATAATGGAATATCAAGAAAGTAACGGTTCACTCTTCTGAAAGATGAATTCAATGCAATATGCTTGTCTTATTTGTGACCATCGTCATTACAAGTAAAGCACCGTTGTTTTGCTCATTCTAGTACTCACGCATTAAGTACGGTACCTACCTACTCGCTGTCGACATTTTTATGCATTATTCTAACAAGTAGTAAAAAGAGCTCCTTATCGTGCTCCTAGAATATATAAACGTGCACATGATATCAAATATCATTCACCTCACAACAGACAAAAAATATCCGAAGGTATTCAACGGAGAAGAATTATATGATTTCAAAAAGTTTGTATATGTGTACATTATTCCCTTGTATGAAATCTAGCTGGTAACTTTGATGATATTCTGTAGGTAAAATCATTTGTCTGCTAGGATGCTGTAAAGGTGCATAATATACAAGTGAATTCAAATGCCCACTGTTAAGAGATAGAATCATATAGCACCACTAGCACCTTTGTGATACACACCGTGAAAAGTGTAGATTTGAGACAACTGAGCTTTATGTACATGTTTCAAACACATACGGTTGTGTTCATATAGGTATATATGTTTATGTATTGAAATGCTATTTTAAAGTTTTTTATTGTAAACTTTGAAGTAAATGAAAGGGCTGAGGTTTTTTTTGAATGAATGGACGAACTCAAGCAATAAGATTCTCCGATTCGTTTCGTTACATTGTAAATACTTTTTTTTCGAATCCTTTTTATAATACTCACAAGTTGTTGAACTAGTGGCAATTCCATATTTTGTGCTGGGTCGGCACGTACAAAATTTTAAACATTCAATTTAAATGTATTGTGAATAATAATGTTTTTTAAAAACCCGTGGCAGTAGTTTTTTACTTCGTTGGTACACATAGAAAACACGCAACAACTGTGCTAGCGCGAGTGGCAACATGATTGTCAACCCTTTTGTATGAAAAAGTAAACTTTTTTTTTCTAACAAAGTGAAATGACTATTTATCATATTTCTGCATTTTTTGCTGCTGTTAACTTTACCGAGAAGGAAAATGATTTTTGAGTCGAGATAAAGAGATGTGACCAGGATTGTGGATGGCTTATGGCAAGATAGTAGTTGCTGGCTCAAAGCTGGTAAAAAGGTACAACTTTAAGTTGAGTATGCGTGTAAAGCAGAAACAACCCCTTTTTATTCCAGAAGACTGGTAAAGGCTTATATAGCAAAACATACAATTTATGCGTAATGTCATAAAAAAAACTTAGCATAAACGAACGTATATTGCATAAAAGTAGGGATGCATATATCTACAAAGCATATATTTTTGAGTGAACACTATTTACAATTCTTATTACGATGATTAAAGGATGAATACAAAAAATTCGTTTCAAATTTTAAAGTAGGCTCCGCATGTGATCTTCCTCAGTTTGGCTTGCTTGTTGTCATATTCCATGGTCCCCTCATTTTTGCTTCGGTTGATGACGATGATCGTTGTAAGCTCACAGCTCGAGCTCACTCTCTCCTTACTTGTGATTTATCATCAAGGGCTTTTTTAGTCATCATAATGATTATCCTTTCAAAAAAAGTCCCCTTTTCATCTTTATAATATGCATGCAGTTTTTGCTCGTTTGGTTATGTATATAAAGTATGTACATATATTGTATATCGTCTTCATTATAATGTTGTGACCAGGCAGCAGGCGCTAGACTGTAATGATAATAATGATACTAATAATAATAATATGCCAAACAGCAGGGATGTCATTGTCGGTGCTTTTGCATTAATAAGAATAATAAGTTATATTATCCTCTTTTTCTCACTTCCCCTGTCTGCATGTCGTTTCGTTAGTTTTTTAGATCTGGTGGACCATTACTTCGTTGGCCGTTGGCTTGTTATTGGACTCACAAAAGACTAAACCAAAGACGTTTTAACAATGAAAAAATAATAATTTAAATTTATGCTGATTTTTTCACACGCTCTGGGATAGGATTGGCTTTGGGAGATTTGAGGGGGTTGTGCAACAGCGAACTGTAAAATTATAATTCACTGTCTATAAATCCCCCAGTTTGTTTAAATGTTTAAACCATGTAAAATTAGCATTTGTAGAAAAAGACAATCAGTAACAGATGTGATACTATACACAATTTTATAATATTGTGCATTGTTTCGTGGTAGAAGAACACTCCTCATTTTGAAGAATGACTTTTTATGAATATTAATGTTCATTCATTCATTCATGTGTTCATTCAAGTGCTTAGTAGATGTTTTTCTCCCCCGGGCTTTCAAATCGAAATGAATCTTGGGATTGGATGAAGACTGACTATGGAAGAAAATTTTTAGTTGGCTATCTATGTATATAACAGACTCTTAATTTCACTTTGAATACTTCTATAGATATTCCCCTTTTTCTGGTTGATTTTTATTTTAATGCATGAAATTAGGATATCTTTTTGAATCTTGACTTCTGTTACAACTCAAAAAGCACGCATCAGAAGAAGGGGATGGGTTGATTGTAAGTAAATCTAAATGTTAAAGGGGTGAAGATGACTGGAGCAAGTTATAAACAGCAAACAGCATCCATTGAGTTATTTTTGAATCAAGTCATGCAGATGGCTGATTTGACTGCTTGTGCTGCATCTACTTGTTTGAATCGACATGGATGACTGAGTGAATGATAGATTAGTATGTTCTATCAGGAGGAAGTTTTTCAAGAACCTACTTAGTACTACAACAAATTTAATAATAAAAAACACGAGGGTGATGTTCGTGAGTTTGTGTAGTGGATCTCAACAGGAAAGAGAAGTGAGTAAGTAGGAAGCTAAAGCGTTTTTGATGATGAGAAGAGTGATAAAGTAGTTTTATTATTTTCGACGCAGTACGACAGAAGGCACATGCTAGCAATCGAATGTGATGTAAGTAGGGTAATAATAGTAGTGCTTCATTTTCATAGGGAATGGTTTGAAAATCATAAGACGGTGGCAGGTGGTTTTAAATTGTTTAGATTTTATTCCTACTCGTCAAGCTGAGGAGGCACAGTTTTCATGGCTGATCAGAATTTCATTTGTATTTTTCGTCCAGGTGGAATTAAAATACTCAAACGCCTTTCTTGACAAGGGCTGAAGTAGTTTTCGAACCAAATTAGGAAGACAATCGTCCTTCGGAATATCTAAATAATTAGATAGAATATGAAAGTATTTTGTTAGCAACAACACGAGCTACAATTTTTGGCATTAGACACGCAGCTTGTCAATTTTATTCATCAAATTTGAGTTTATAGACTCTTCTATTATTTCAACTCCAAAACTAAATAAAGAATACTGACATACTCGTCTTTTACGGATTGAAAAATATAGCTAGCATACTCCACAAATTCAGGGAAAATGTACAGGTGCTCTTTAGTCTATTTTTGGACCTTTTGAAATTACAACAATGGGTCAAAATCAAGTCATTCATGATGCATACATCTTCTATATTTTTCGTGAATTATTCTGCCTCTGTAAATCCGAATGTTTCACTTGCATTATTCATTGTCAGTCACAAAACAACTTAAGTTTGATTTAAAGAAACGAGCTTGGAATCAAAAGTTGTGAAAAGTAGGTATTCTCCGGGTGACCTCATTCACACAATTTAAATATACACATTATATATACCTATCTCAATATTTCGAACCATTTCTGGATTTTCCCATGATACACTTTTCTGCTAAAATAAGTATGCATAGTAAGTTTCATTCTGCTTGGTTTCCTTCTTTGCTTCTGAAAAAGCGGAATGTTTATTCAAGCTTCATTGTACTGTATCTCGGTTTTGATAATTCAAATTGCGTTTTATACAGTTCATTTTATATTCTATAAAAGCTCCTACTTGTCCTTTTTCTAAATTTATGCGGATTTCCTTGTCAAAGAAATGAAATGCCAATGCTAACAATAAATACCAATAGTGAAGAAAAATATATTGCAATTGCATGTTGTTATTATAAGATCCTACGTTTACCTATTTCATTCCATACATACATTTCAGAATTTGGTTAAATTTTACTTCTACAAAGGTTATGTGTACCGTATATAGAACGATAATAATAGCATAAAAATCTCCAGTTCCATGTTCTTTCATTGTGGATCTATAAGAACGTCTTAATAAAAAAAGGTTGAAAAAGTTCAATATGGAATAAGCCACATTTCTTGGTTTTAACACATCGATTTCTTTTCTTAAAAATCGTAAGGCGAAGAGCAAAGAACATTTTAAGGTTCTCAGATATTTTTTCATTCACAGACAAAGGAATGTAAATACGCGTATAAAATGTATAGCAATAGTTCTGTTAGTGTAATTGCCTTGTAGAAAGGTTACTAGCTTGAACGACTAAATAAATAAATAAATAAATAATAATAATATAGGGATTTCCGATTTCCATTATTACGAAGCGCACAGTTTTATGTCATTATCGGAAATTTTAAGATCCAACTATTTTGTATCAAAGTAAAGAAATAATGCTGGTGCTGGTTTTATATTTTGTTC